>BOPN01000568.1:0-2500 GCA_017312705.2 Penaeus japonicus | reverse complement strand
CTCACTACCATCCCTCCACCCTTCCCCCTCCCCTTCCCTCTTCCCGCCCCCTCTCTCCCTCCACCCTTCCCCATTCCCTTCACTCTTCCCCTCTCTCTCTCCACCCTTCCCCCCTCCCTTCCCTCTTCCCTCTCTCCTCCACCCTTCCCTGTCTCTCCCTCCACCCTCCCCCTCTCTCTCTCCTCCCTTCCCCATTCCCTTCCCTCTTCCCCTCTCTCCCTCCACCCTCCCCCTCTCTCTCTCCTCCCTTCCCCATTCCCTTCTCTCTTCCCTCTCTCCCTCCCTTTCCCCTCTCTCCCTCCCTCCCTCTCTCCTTCCCTCCTCCCTTCCCCATTCCCTTCCCTCTTCCCCTCTCTCCCTCCACCCTTTCCCCTCTCTCCCTCCACCCTCCCCCTCTCTCTCTCCTCCCTTCCCCATTCCCTTCCCTCTTCCCCTCTCTCCCTCCACCCTTTCCCCTCTCTCCCTCCACCCTCCCCCTCTCTCTCTCTCTCTCTCTCTTTCCTTCCCTTCCCTCTTCCCCTCTCTCCCTCCACCCTTTCCCCTCTCTCCCTCCACCCTCCCCCTCTCTCTCTCCTCCCTTCCCCATTCCCTTCCCTCTTCCCCTCTCTCCCTCCACCCTTTCCCCTCTCTCCCTCCACCCTCCCCCTCTCTCTCTCCTCCCTTCCCCCCTCCTTCCCCCCTTCCCCTCTCTCCCTCCACCCTTCCCCACTCCCTTCCCTCATCCCTTCCTCACTACCATCCCTCCACCCTTCCCCACTCCCTTTCCTCTTCCCCTCTCTCCCTCCACCCTCCCCCTATCTCTCTCCTCCTGGCCAAGTGTCACTCGCTAAACATAGACAGCCAGGTATGGCGGTGTGTAAACATGGCAGACAGCTAATCGGAACGTCTCCTTCATCATTGGCGGTAATATAGTGACTTGCCCCTGTTAGGGAAGGCGGGGCATGTGGCACAGAGGGTCATGCCATGTCTCATAATAAGTCCAAATGATAATACCCTCTTCAGGGCTGTAAAATGACGTGTTTTTCTCTTTTTTTTCTTCTTCTTCTTCTTCTTTTTCTTCGACTTCTTTTTCTTCTTCTTTGTATTGGTTTTGAGTGCCTGTGTGCACGGATGTGATGAAATGTGTGTGACAATCTCTTTGTAAATATTTCTCTCTTTTTTTCTTTCTTACTTCCTTTCGTTTTTGTTTTTGTTTTTCTCTCTCTCTTTCTTCATCAGTTCGCTCTGCTGTGAAGGAGAGTTAGTCCGCCCCAAAGCGTGGTTAAATATCCTTTGTTGGAGCCGTTTCATTGCCACGTGACAAGACACTTCGTCAGGGAAGAGACCCACACACACACACACACACACACAGAGGATGTTTATATGTAATAGTCCCCTTTTCCATACATGTATACTAGTTACGGTACGGCGTGTACACATTCTTTAGACGCACTCCCCACCCCACCCTCCCTCTACCTCTTCCCTCCTTCCTCCACCTCTTTCCCCCCCTCCACCTCTTTCCCCCACCCCACCTCTCCCTCCCTCCACCTCTTCCCTCCCTCCACCTCTCCCTCTCCTCCACCTCTCCCCCCTCCCCTCTTTTCTTCTCTTCCCTCCTCCCCTCTTTTCCCCTCTTTCTTGTCTTCCCCACGTTGTTCGAGTCGTGCTGTACCCTCGCATTCTAAATACGTGTAAATCATTTAGTCATTATCTGTCATTTTCCACATGTCTGTATCACTCCCTAACTCCTATTCTACTGCAGAATAAGAACGCCCACACAAAGAACGGGCGGGTGCACATACGCACACGTGGACGTAAGTCATGTGCGTCTGGCGTGCGGGCAAAGCAATGAAAAGTGCTCTATTTCACATGCACTTTGACACACGCATAAATCAAACCCCTTAGTTCAACACTCGGACTTGTGTACCCAACATTTATTCTAAATATTTTGCAGTTCATATTTCTCTCTCCTGACTGAGACTACAGAACACCTCGACTGAACAACGTTTACTTCTGAAAATACGACCCACCTTATCAAGCATCCACTTGTTATGAAGTATGAACTCCATTGCAAGGCAAGATGAAATGATATTGCTCCTTTGTTAACGGATATGCCTTAGTACCTTTGCAACATGCACTGAATTATGCCGATCGTAAATCTGTCAGAAATTGAATCAAAAGTGTGACTTTGTTTAGATTCTGGTTCAGTGTTTACTTCAAGAGACTGTTTACTGAAAGGGGGGAGGGGGGGGGGGTGACGGGGAATGACTCGCTGACCTTCGAAATAGATAGACAGTTAGATTGGGTTTTTGACTGCAATAGTGATCGGATATGGATACAGATTTTCTAGTGGCAGCTATGCAACTTTAAGCGGACTATTGAACGCACAGAGCATGTTCATGTCGTGATAGGTAAAAAAATATGTAAATAAAAAAAACTCTGCGATGCTGCTAAAAAATAAATAAATAAATAAAAATAAAAAATAAAAGTACAAATCGGGAAATTAAACTTCTTACATAAT
>BOPN01000567.1:440348-442848 GCA_017312705.2 Penaeus japonicus | reverse complement strand
TGTCTTTTTGTTTCCTTGGTTGTTGTTCCTTGTTTCTTTTTGGTTGTTGTTTTTGCTTTGATTTTTTTTCTCTCATTATTTTTTTTTTTTTTTTTTTTTTTTTTTTTTTTTTTTTTTTTTTTTTTTTTTTTTTTTTTTTTTTTTTTTTGCTTTAACTATCATTCTTTATTTGTCTTATTGTTTGTCGATTTATTTGTTCTAATTTGTTCTAAAATGAATCTGGAGGGTCATCTTAGAGAGATATATTTATATAAAGAAATAATATATATAATTTCTGAAGGGGGAGAGTTCGTTTTTTAGGATAATCTGGTTATTTAATCATTGGGAAAACAAAGTTTTTTTTTTTTTTTTTCTTTAGGGGGGGGAGGGGAGAAATATTCCTTTTGGAGTATTTTTTGTTATTTGTATTGTTTGTTTGTGTGTGTGTGTGTGTGTGTGTGTGTGTGTATGTGTGTGTGTGTGTGTGTGTGCGTCTTTGTGTGTCTGTGTATAATGTTTGCAAGTACGTAAGTATATAGATGGATAAATATATAGATGTATAAATATATAGATAAATGTATCATTCAGAGACACAGCACGAAGATCCGAGAGGAAAAGGAAAACAATGATGAAAGCAATATCAACAATTAAAACGATGATTAGTAATGATGATAACCATAACAACAATAACGATGATAGTATTGATGGTTGTATTGATAGTAATAACTGTAATGATTATGATGATAGCGTTAATGGTAAAACTAGACAAATAATAATGATATTCATAGCAATGATAAGAATAATTATGATGATGCTTGTCACTTTTATCATTATTTTGACTATCATCATCATTATTCTGACTATCATCACTATTGCTATCATCATTACTGGTTATTATTGTTATCATTATCATCATCATTATCATTATCGTCGTCATTATTATTATCAATATAATGATGGTAATGACAATGATAGCAATTGTACTACTACTACTACTACTATCAATACTACTAATAATGATAATGATCGTAATGATAATGATAGTAATAATGTTGATAATGATAATGATGATAATGATAGTAATAATGTTCATAATGATAATGATGATAATGATAGTAATAATGTTGATAATGATAATGATGATAATGATTGTAATAATGTTGATAATGATAATGATGATAATAGTAATAATAGTAATGAAAATGATAATAACGATAGCAATGATAAGAATAATAATGATAACAATAATATATATCATAGTAATGATAATAACAACAATAATACTTGTAATCTTAATAACATTAATAATAATAATAATAATAATAATAATAATAATCATTATCATCATAATAAGTATATTGATGATGGCAACAGTAGCAACTATAATAGCGATAACAGTTTGTGTGTGTGTGTGTGTGTGTGTGTGTGTGTGTGGGATGTGGGTGTGTATGTGTGTGTAGGTGTGTGTGTGTGTGTGAATACATATGAGCTATACACAAACAAAATATACACAAGCAATAATATTCAGATACCGCCACATTCAGACAGACAAACACACACGCACTATCATGTCTATATACATCCAAATACATATAAACAGGAAATATGCATGTACGTACATGGTTACGCAACAGTGATATATCCTAACATATTAGATTATAATTTTTCTATATTTCCTTATATATATTCTAACCAAAAGGTATAATTCCTACTGCAATACGACAGAACAGAATATCAAAGCGAGAGAAAATCAACTCGCAGCGTCGTGTGCAGAAGCTGATCAAGATGCAACGGGCTCAAAGGGAAACACTCGCTTCGCCCTAGTTCCGAGGACGAAAAATCAAGTTTTCCCCTTACGTAGCCTGGGAGGAGCAGGAAGCGGGAGAGGAAATCAGGACGCCGCTCTGAGGGGATGCTTACTCGGCCCATGAAAGCGCTCCGTCCAATCATTATAAAAGGATTTTTCTCTACTCTCGCTTTTTTTTCTTTTCTCATTCGATGATCCTTGTGTAATATAGAGTATTAGTTACAGTACAAACACACACATGCGATTACGTAACATATACATTCGCTTATACAAACACACACATGCACAAACACACGCATGAACATATATATAGGTGTATATTATATATATATATATATATATATATATATATATATATATATATATATATATATATATATATATATATATATATATATATATATATATATATATATATATATATATATATATATATATATATATATATATATATATATATATATATGTATGTATGTATGTATATATATATATATATATATATATATATATATATATATATATATATATATATATATATATATATATATATATATATATATATATATATATATATATATAAACAGTATATATATATACATATATATGTATACATATGTATATACATATATGTATATATATATATATATATATATATATATATATATATATATATATATATATGTATATATATATATATATATATATATAAACATT
>BOPN01000567.1:425156-432054 GCA_017312705.2 Penaeus japonicus | reverse complement strand
AGCGGTCATTCCCCCTTGGACGCCCTGCCCTCTCCCATGGACGCTGTATTTCGCTCTCGGCTCCTCCAACAACCCGACTCGGAGCCACACATCTACATGCAGGCTTCTGATTTCCCCCCCTCCCCCCGGCCCCCTCTCCTTCTCCCTCTTCTTCTTCTTCTTCTTCCTCTCGTTCCAGGCCCTCATTACACATTCGCCACGACCGTCGTCTTGAATAACCCATCGATCTTTTTCCCCCACGATGTCTGCCTCCGCCGTGCTCCGTCATCACTAGCGTATGAACGACACCTCATCACCGAAACATTTTCTGTTGCCGTCTCCACTTCATTTTGAGACGGGAGGACGCGCCTTTTGTCTCGAGCGCGGGAGATGCCGTGGCGGCCGCGCAGGTAGGCTCGCCTCAGTCAGGGATTTTAGTAAAGCGGTTACAATTACTGTTCGGTTCGTTTTTTTTTTTTTTTTTCTTGCTATATGCATGATACTAAACCCTAAATTCCTGCAACAAGGCATCAAAAAGTCAAAATAAAACAAGTGTATAACTGCAGGAAAACGTTATCAAAAACAATAGTATGTATACATAAAAAATGGTGAGTCAGACCATGCAGTTTATTTTGTGTTCATGTTTTATGCATTCATTCCTCGTCCCTTTTTTCCACTCTTTTAATTTCCGGAATCCATTTCCGCGTCCGAGTAAAGATATTAATTCCAATTAGATTTATAGTGATAGCAATGCAGCTAATTAAAATTATATGAATGATTTTAGGAAGTTTGTATGTATAATAATTTATAAAGTCGATGGTCGACATCACCATCATCACCTTTATTATGATTATCATCAATATCATTACTAAAACGGATATCTTTATTGTCATAATAATGGTAATCGTAATGTTAATGATAATAACAATCTCAATTACCATGATAATCATAATCATAATGATGGTGATAATATCAATAATATTAATGATGAAAATAATGGTAATAATCATCCTGATAATAATAATAATTGTAAAAATGTTAATAATAATGAAAATATTGATGATAATTATGATAACACAAACAACAACAATCATCATCCTCACAATAACGATTATAATTATTATGATGATGATAATAATGAAAATGATAATGATTATAATAACAAGGATAACAATGAGGAAAATAACGATGATAACTGTAAGAATGATAACAGATGTGATGATAATAATGATAATAATCACAACATCAATAATAATAAAAATGAATGATATCTCTATGTACCTCCGCATACATCACACTCCTGATGACCTCGCAAACACTCCTAAGCCAAAGTATAAGGGAGAGCGAAGGAGAGGGACACGTAGGAGAGGCCATGGCAGAAGAAACCTTGTGTAGGAGAGCGAGGAAGAACAAGGGCGTGTTGTGAGGGCGGACACAGCCTACGTGATGGCGTTACCCTGCGTGGTTCGCCCCTTAAGGTTTTGATGTATAGGTGTATGGCGCCCAGATGGGATGCGATTATGTCCTGAGAGGCCCTTCAGGCTGACAACGGGAGGATTTAGTTACGCTGGATAAGGATAAGAATAAACCAGAATTTGCAGACCAGATGCTTCGCTCGGGCTTATATGGACCATGGTGAGGCCGCCTGTGTCAGCGAGTGCTGACCCGTGAGAGAGTGTGGCAACGAGTGTTGACTCGATCTGAGGTTGGTCTTTACCCACCGTGATGCCCAGCAACAGCAATGACCGCCAGCCGACAGTGGAAACTTACGAGCTTGGACGGGGCTCGATCTGCAGACCAAGGGGATGTGAGGCAGGCGCCCTACCACTGTACTAGCCTGACGGCTGTTATGCTGGAGACGGCCCTTACTCGGCCCTAAAGCATACTGGCAGATGAGACTCTTCCCTCATCATGTCATTTAGTTTAACAGTATTGCATAGTATTTATAGTAACGTGCTACGCAGGGTATATATCCTGTATGATATTGACCTGTTATTGCTGCACACGTTAATATGTAGTGGGTGATACTTGTGGTAAGGTCGTTTGACACATTTTATCCGAGCTTGTAGTGGTCTCTTCAAGTTTTTCCGTTCCGCCCCCTTCTCTCTCTTCCCTCTTCTCTCCTCCCCTCCGCTCCCCTCCCTTCTCCTTCCCTCCCCTCCGTTCCGCTCCCCTCCCCTGACCGTGTGACATACAAACAATGGAATGATTATATGTTGATCCAAAGGTTATTCCATGTCAGTAATCCAACATAGCATTCTCAATACTGTATTGCTCATAAAATCTTCCTGCTCTTTACTTGCTTATTCTGTCCCACAAATTAAATCTGGTCTGAGGGCTGTTTTACTAGTCTTTCCAGATTTGTTTTTATCACGAGGAACACATGTCACTTCTATTTCACCCATGCCCTCTTTGCTGTCTGCTCTATTGCCTCATAACATGTCACTTCCATTTTATATTATGCCTTTCCTCGTTCTTTATCTTCGATTCTCACTTTATCTCCATTACCATTAATTTCATTCATCATTAGACCTTTCCCCACTACACTATGATGCCATTACCTTCTTTTGAAGTTCTTCAGACTCTTGCACTGCCTGCGTTTCAGTGATGTCAAGTGATAATTGGCACAGATCCTTTCAAAGAGATATTTGTGAAAACCCGGGCTGAGGACCGGGCGTCTGGAAGGAAGGTGCAGGCCGAGTTCGCAGAGACTGAACCCCTCATTGCTTTTCCTTTCGGCATAAAACACGGAGAACTAAGCCAAAGAGAGATCATCGACTAGACCCTCTAGAAACCACCAAGAGTGTACAAGCGGCCAGACGCTAAGGTATAGAGAGAAGTTTACTCGAACTACCGTCTAGATTTGAAAAATTCGAGAATTTGAATCTACTAAACATGTCGATAAAGAACATTGAGACTTGGCTATTCCCATAATTAAGCTGACCCATGTCACAAAATGAAGCAGAAGCTAAGAAAAGAAATGTCAAAACTCAGGGAGTTAAGTCACGAGAAGCAGAGTATTTAATCACTAAACCCATTTATGCAAATGGTTCTTAATGTTCAAGAATCTGCAGATGCCATAGGCTTGAGGTATGGTTGGTCAGCTAATAAAATGGTCTTGAGCAACGAGGTCCACGTGGAATTCCTTTCGACGCAAATCACACAATGACTTGCATGCGTACGGTATGATACAGTATATTAACAGTACAAGTGTTGAAACAGGTCTGCCATGATATAACCGTGGAACAGTTGTAACTGCAGAAAGGTGGGTATCGGGGGGAGGAGGGGGGACCTACTATATTGAACACGTTGGACGACGTCTGAGCTCGTATTAGAGGCTTCTAGGCCTAAAGGCAGAATGCTTAGATGTGATTTTCAATCCAATGACTCGCCAAGTCCTAAATTAGTAAGGACGATAATGATAATTGTAATGATATTGATAATGATTATGTTGATAGTAATCATAGTAATAATGATGATAAGGATAACGATAATGATGATGAGAATAATAATGAAACGATAACAATAATGATAATAACAATGATAGTGGTAATGATAATAACAATAATGATAATGGTAATGATAGTTATAACAAAAAATATAATGATGATAATCATCATGATGGTAATGATAATAACAGCATTGATGATAATGATAATGGCAACAATAAGGTGATAAGAATGACCATGATAAGAATGATGATAGTAAGGATTTTGGTGATGATAAAAGGACATGAATGATGATTATGATGATAATACTAATAGTAATGATTACAATAATAATAGTAATAATAATAGCAATGATAATGATGATAATGGTAATAGTGATAATGACAATGGTAATAACAATATACATTGCATGACCCCCCCCCCCTCACACCCACACCCACAAACCCACACACACACACACACACACACACCCACACACACACACCCACACCCACACACACACACACACAAGCTTATTCATAAGCATAAACCCTACCTACATTAGCCCGGAGGTTCAGCTCGGCCACCAAACTTTCCTGGAAACCCGGACTCGCCCTCTGGGAGTGTCCGCACCTGGCGCCCGTGCCTCCAAAAAGCTACCGTACAGCCTTGTTAAGGAAGAGGTAATTCTGAGACGTGCGTAGACGATGCGTCAAATAAGAGGAGAGGGGAATAAGAGGGGGAAAGAGAAGAGGGGAGGAGGAGAAGGAGGAGGAAGGATTAGCGGCTAGTGAGCCATAGAAGGGGTGGATGTTGGGCGCCATGACCAGGAAGGGCTTTTAAAAAGGAATGAATGGGGTCGTTAAAGCATAACTATGAACCGGTGCTGGGTAAGGGGGTGGGGGGCTGGGAGGAGCGGGGGGAGGGGGAGGGGCGAGTTGGCCAGCGGAAGGGGAAAGCGAAATCAAATTAAGGATAGGCCTAAAACCTATAGACAATCAAGTTTGCTTTTCTCTCTTTTTTCTCAAGGAGATTCTACCGCAATAAAGATGTAATTATACCAATTATCATTATTATTATAATCACTACTACTAATATTATTATCATCATCATTAGTATCCTTATTATTATCACCATCATCCTATCATTATTAATATCATTAGTATCATTCCCATAACTATTACTAGTACTACTACTGCCAATATTGTTATTTTTGTCATTGTTATCATTATTTTTTTCATCATCATTATCAATGATATAATCATATTTTTCATTACTAATATTATTACTATCATTATCATCATTATTATTATCATTACTATTATCATTACTGTTATTATTATCATTACCATGTTATCATCATAATCATTATTACTATTATGATTATCACATTTACTATTATTATAATTATAACGAGGAGGAGAATTATGATGCTGAGAGTGATTATTATCATCGAAACAATAAGTATCAGTATCATTACAATTGCTATTGTCATCAATATTTGTATACATGATAATTGTTATCATTGTCATCTATATTTGTATGCATGATAATTATTATCATTATCGTCATAATTACCAATTACTCCATGTCCAGGATGCCAACACAACTGTCGAGTGTAAGAAGGGCACGAAACTAAACTCCAACTAAGGCTCGAACTTGGCCAGCCGTGCCCAGAAAAACTTGCTGCAGCCGCTGACTCACAAACGAGAGGAGCTGCAGATGCTTGGTTGGTCCTCAGACGGAGGCGCCAGGGGACCTCTTCCTGATTGTTGATTCAAAGCAAATGCACGGCAACCCCGAGCCTTTTCGAGCTATGAATACCGGTTGTGGTTGCGCCAATTTGACACCAAGGGACATGGGAGCGCAGATACACGGGATAGTGTTATCTAGAGTCGAGCTTTTGCCCACGGCTTCCCACAGTAACCTCTAACCTAAGCAAACCCGAAAAAACAAAGATTATTTCAGGTACCTAATAAAAAAAAAGTATTTGTATCAATAAGCACCAAATACCTCCTGGAATCTAAAATTTAAAACGAGGAATTACGTCATAAAAAATGAGATCCAGAAAGAGAGAAAAAAAGACAGAAAGAGAGAGAGAGAGAGAGAGAGAGAGAGAGAGAGAGAGAGAGAGAGAGAGAGAGAGAGAGAGAGAGAGAGAGAGAAAGTCCAACTGCAGCCGAAAGATTGGAAGTGTTGCAGCCTCACGAGAGGACAAAGTCTCCAAAGGCTCAGAGGAGAGAAAAGTCTGATCATCCAGTTTTACTTGGAACCTTCCTCTTGGCTCTGAAGAGGACCTTATAGGCGAAGCGGTTACGCTTACGATATGAAGCTGCAATAACCTCAGACACCAGGCGGCCTCACCGACAAACCTCTCTACCTTTGCGACAATCTCTGATTAGCTCACAGAGGATCCTCTATTAAGATAGTGACCCACAATAATGACAGCCATAGGTGACTGGTTTGTGTCGGATCTGGGACAAACAGACGAGACGAGTTGTGGTAGGGAGCCTGCAACTTCATGTGATCTGCATATGGTATCCTAAAATAACTAGAGTACATTCCAGGCCAGTAGTCTTCCTCCTGCCAGATGTAGATGAGTTTAATCCTAATCATATATATATATATTTTTTTTTTATTATCATTTATACTGATAGTAATAATATTCACAGTACTTATGATGATAGTAGTTGTAATATCAATGATGATAGCAATTGTAATGATAATTAAAATGAAGGTGATAATAGTGTTAGTAATGATATCAAACCGATACTGATATTAATTATCATCATAATTATTTTTGTTATCGTCATTAGTGTTATTGTTATTACTTCCATCCTCATCAATGTTATTATCATTTATCTTGAGCGCTCTCTCCTTGTGTCTCTTTCTTACCTACTCTCTCTCTCTCTCTCTCTCTCTCTCTCTCTCTCTCTCTCTCTCTCTCTCTCTCTCTCTCTCTCTCTCTCTCTCTCTCTCTCTCTTTCTCTCTCTGTCTGTCTCCTTATCTCCCCCGCCCCCCCCCTCTCTCTCTCTGTCTCCTTCTCTCTCTCTCTCTCTCTCTCTCTCTCTCTCTCTCTCTCTCTCTCTCTCTCTCTCTCTCTCTCTCTCTCTCTCTCTTTCTCTCTCTCTTTCTTTCTCTCTCTCTCTCTCTCTGTCTGCTTCTCTCTCCCTCTCTCATTCTCTCCCTCCCTCTCTCTCTCTCTCTCTCTCTCTCTCTCTCTCTCTCTCACACACACACACACACACACACACACACACACACACACACACACACACACACACACATACACCATCTCTTCCCGCACTCACCTCCCTTCTCCAGCTCCCCTCATCCCTCTCCTCCCCCAACCCCTAACCCTTTACCCATCCCCTATAGCACCCCTCCCCCTTCCATATCCCCCCTCCCCCCTTTCGAACCGCAATCGCTCCCATAATCAGCCATCCTATGGCAGAATTCGTCGTGTTCGCAAATGTACCCAGGATACGTG
>BOPN01000567.1:390156-395156 GCA_017312705.2 Penaeus japonicus | reverse complement strand
TTACCAATATCATTATTGTTAGTATTATCATTATCATTATTGTTGATGTTATCATTAGCATACACATGTGTGTGTGTGGATGAATGTATGCACTATATCTGCATAAAGATATTCAATCTAAACCCATTCTCCATTTTGTTGTTAAGCATTTCATACTAATGAAAATTATTGATAATAATGGTTTGTTTTCATAATTCCACTCTCGAAGAATAAACATATTAAACCAGATGTGAAATGCACTAATATGACCTTTCACGTGAGCGTTGTCTTCCTTTGGGGGTAACCTCAGGTGACTTTAATTTTCCTAACATGACCTTTCGCTTACATCCTCTTAAACTTCCGGTTTGTTGTTCTCTGATTTTGCTTCATGCATATTCACCGACTTTTTTCTGTTGTCATTGTAGCTTTACCTTCTAAGCATACCAGTAGTTTGGTTCCTTCAAAGGATGTATGTGAGGACATTGGTAAAAAAAATAAAAAAAATGAAAAGGCATAAGTGAAAATACTGTTAAATAAATCTTCACATATTTGCAAGGACATAGGTCTTCAGTACCACAGAAAGCATGTGCAGTATCACTGAAAGAATAGAAAACGGTGAAAACCTAGAAAATATAAGGAGGAATTGTGGCCGGAATGAATAAAAGACCGATACGCTAGTGGTGGCTCCATTGCTAACGCCTTGTCTGAGAATAGAGGCAGAAGGACTGTCAGTAACAACTTTGGACGCGGTTCGAGGCCTTACAGAGCGAGGAAGGTCTCCTGCAGACAGAAAGGATGCAGGTGAAGCGACGCCAGTGGGCAAGAGGCCACCGCTACTGGGCTGAAGCTGATAGGGAAACGGTTTATAGATCATTATAATGAAATGTTGTAATCAAGAAGATATCATTCAATCTTTATCTATTATCAATATTCATTCTACTTTCCACAAAAGTAGTCAATAATAAAAGGTTGCCGGAAAATCTGTTGATTAATCATAATATTTAAATGAGATCTTTTCTCTTTTCAAGTGGTGTTATGAAATTAATACAGCGCACAAGGTGACAAGGAAAACGGCTGTGGGAGAGTAACTCTAAGAGGCAAGCAGCAAAGTTTGCACAGAGGGTCATAGCGCGGGGTGCACTCTTGGAGCCAGGGAGACTGGAACCGAGATACGGAGAATGGTTCGGAGGCGGAATTCAGATTTCCAGCAGGACTTGACTCTATGTCATGCTGCAGACTCAGGACAATATGCATAAGCATTTAAGGACTGTCTCAACTGTCCTTACGAGGTATGGACAGGGATAATACAAACAATAAGTGATATAGTGAATAGTAGTGAACAGATTCGAATCGCGTACATAAATGCTATGGAAAAAATCAAAAGGAAAAAATCAAATAAGAGCGACATCAGTGACCCTAGTAAAGGCATGTAGTTGAGAATTGTTCGCGAGTTTATATGAAACTGTGAGGGTAAAATGAATTCAGAAACAAAAAATAACTACTAAATTGTTACGGTACGTTGAGTGGTATTAACTAACCTTCAATTCGACTAATAATGAAAATGACTTCGCATCAATAAGGATGAGGAAAACCTGGGTATCGTTTTTTGATTTGCTGTCAATCGTTCACTCATATGTTTCCAAAAATTCTACTTCAATATTCTCTTCGATTCGTGCAACAGGCGCAGAACGCCCAAGCGGCTGACTCAAAGACACCAATCCTCATGAGAGGGTTCGCAAGATGTTACGAAGCCCTAAACATGCAAGGGGAGGGCCAGCTAAATACTAATTCGTACAAATGCGTTTAAACTTATGTTTGAAAATAGCCACTGCGAATCAAATATTGAAATGGCATTTTAACACACACACACACACACACAAACACACACACACACACATATATATATATATGTGTGTGTGTGTGTGTGTGTGTGCATAAAATAAGGTCAATTCAGACATAATTATTTTGCCAGACAGTAAAATTTATATGTCGGATATGATAATGATTTTGCCACGGTATCATGACACACACTTTTCTTAAGAGACAATCTTTTCAGTGACATTATCCGACCTGTAATTCTCCTCATGTTCCGCAGAATTTTCCAAAAATGTGCGAGACTCTTTTATAACCGACTGGAGGAGACCGTATGTGTACAATCTTGTTAGCTATTTTAGTCGTATGAGTGTCCAGAAGTTATTGCAATATCAGTTGATGTGGCAATTTTATAGATTTGTTTATTTGTCAGGTTCTTTGTCATGAGAAAAAAGGGGAAGAGTCCTTTTTGCAGTAAATAGCCACAATCTCGCTGACAATACAGTCTAATAGCCATTTCGGACTCCTTTTGTTTTAAGCGCATGCCCCTTATTCCCAATAAGTGTTTAGATTTCCCTTTGTAATAATACGGAATTTCTCTTTTTTTTAAATAAACTGCACCTCTTCTGACTTGCCTCTATTCTTCTTCGTCGTCACTGCTATCTGACATTAACCCGACAGCGTCAAAATTGCATTTCCTTCCGGTTATACGATAAGAGGAGCTGCTTGGGGTCTCTGCACAGAGAGCATGCCTGTGGCATATGCTCTTCCGTGCAACAAGAACTAGAATATGAAATGGAGATCCAGCATAAAGTCGGGTAATGCTTTTCCATTTTAAATTTGGATTGCAAAAGATTCCTCAAAACTCAAAAATACATTTCACAGACGTCTTGAATAATTTAGTTCTTAGATGAATATTTAAGTAAATTACATGGAATGGAATATGCGGATTATATATCTTGGAGAGCACTGAATGTGTATAAGTATGTGTGTGTTTGTGTATGTGGTTGTATGTGTATGCGTGAGTGTGTGTGTATGTGTGTGTGTGTGTATGTGTGTGTGTGTGTGTGTGTGTGTGTGTGTGTGTGTGTGTGTGTGTGTGTGTGTGTGTGTGTGTGTGTGTGCGTGCGTGAGTGCATGTATGTATACGCCAAATACAGAAAGGGAACACTGTATATCATAATCATGGCATACATTAGCGAATAAGCCGTCAGAGCCTGGCGACAAACGCCGTGGCAGAGACAGAGCATATCAGTTTGTCTCTTGCGTGAAGTATGGAGAAACGTCAGGCGAAGACATTAAGCGGTGGCCGATGGAGAAAACACGCAACTTTGCATGTGCTTTTTAACACACATGCACATGACAAACGCGAGATACAAAAGCTCTATTCACACGGATAAATACGTTCTTCCTAATGCGATACACCAACTTAAATAATGATATGCCATCACACACACATACACACGCATGCATGCACGCATGGACACACACGCACACACACACACACACACACACACACACACACACACACACACACACACACACACACACACCTGATACATTGCAGACTGTCATGCTAATAAATTTTCCAAAATCAAAACATGCCCGACTAACTCCTCCGGTCGTCCAAAACTGAACCCATTCTGCCAGGACGAGTGGCCAAAATTAGAGCCAAGATTCGAATCACAATATCACATGCCAATCTCAATATACGCCAATTTGCTAAACAAACGGAATATATTGTTTCCGTAATCGTTTGTGCGTGAAGAACATAATGACCAGCAACCACATTGTGATAAAATCGCATAGCAAATAACGACACGTGACATTTTGATTATTTTGATTATTTTCGCCGATGGTTATGCCTTGAGCCTCACAATCATGACGTCGTTACTAAAAAGTTTCCTGAAAAAAAAAAAAAAAGTTTCCTGCTTAAAAGATTCCAACGCTTTGACATTTTCAAAGCTGTGACACGATGATTTCCCTTCTTTAAAGTCCAAAGTAAAACTATAATCATGTTTTCATTCGCTTTATGCCTGAATTATTTATTCATACCATAAATAAGAATAAAAGAAGTATATAAGTATATCAATCTGAGGGAATGGGAACCGTTGTTGTCCGTTCGTTCGATGTCGAGGTTAGGTAGGCCTTCAGTGCGTTCGCTCATGTCTCGTCACTGGTTCGACTTTCCTGAGAGACAATTCCTGTTTGCTTGAAATTCTGCGCGCGCAAAGGCTATTCCACGAATTTCCGCGGCCTTTAAATCAACATTTGTAACACTGCACGGCACACATACGCACACACGCAAACACACACACACACACACACACACACACACACACACACACACACACACACACACACACACACACACACACAAAAGGAAAAATTTGGGTATTTATAATCACCGCTAAATTTAGGCTGTGGCACGTGTACTTCAGATGGATTGCCCTTTATTTCGTTTCATCTGTGTCCTTTTATACATATGTTTTTTTCCTGATATTTTTAATTCATGGTTTTTGCTAATGTGAAATCATTACTATGACTTACTTTTTTCTTTCTTTCTTTGAAACACAATAGCAGATTAATGTTGGCATAATCCTCAAAAAATCTTGATTAGTTTCCATTCATGTTTTAACTAATTTTTAAAAGAATGAAACAGAAAGTTTTTATTCTCCAGATATGTATTCTCTATTTTTCATCTTTTCTCTCATATACACACTCTCTTCCTTTCTATCTCTGTCACTCTCTCTCTCTCTCTCACTCTCTCTCTCTCTCTCTCTCTCTCTCTCTCTCTCTCTCTGTCTTCTCACTCTCTGTATCTGTGTGTACTTTAAAAAAACTATTAGAAATAAATACACTGCCGTTTATATTTTCAAGAAGGTTGGTATAAAAGAAATCATACCACTTGTGCTTTGGTATTATTCGAAAAGAAATAGTTATTCATTACAGACAGAAGAAAGTATGTACTGTTGTTTCGGTTTATTTCCTCGATGTCAGAGCACCGTTAGTGATGGTATTAAAGCGATATCGATGATGTCACGAAATGTCAATTGCCAGATAGCAGACGGACATTCCTTCTGGGGAAATGTTCCATTTGTGCATCTTCCAGGTATATGATCTTTATCACACACACACACACACACACACACACATACACACACACGTACGCATGCACACACACACACACACATACATGCACACACACA
>BOPN01000567.1:355156-360156 GCA_017312705.2 Penaeus japonicus | reverse complement strand
CAATATTGGTATAATTATCATTGCTATTTTCATTATCATTATTATTATTCCTGTTGGTTTTATTTTTGTTATTGATATTATTATCATTATTATTATCATTGCTATTATCCTTATTACTATAATTATTATTAGCGTTATCATCATTACTTGTATCATTGTTATTATTATCATTAGTAGTATTGGTATCCTTATGTTATCATTATAATCAATATTATCATTCGCATTATCATCACCATTATCATTATTATAATTACCACAATCATTATTATCTTTATTTTCATTATCATTATTATTAGTATCATTATCGCTATCATTATCATCGTCATCTACCTCATTATGATGATTAACATCATAATTGTTATTATCATCATTATTATGATGACTATTATCATTAACATCATCATTACTATTATTATTAACATCATCATTACTATTATCATCATTATTATCAACATCATCATTACTATTATCATCATTATCATTATTATCACTATCATCACTATCATTATTATCGTTACCACCATTATCATTATTGATGATATTTTTTGTCACCGTCATCACCGCCGTCGCCGCCGTCGTCTTATCATCATCATTATCATATTGATATGATAACATGATAAATAAATATCATCATAATATCATAAAAATCATCATTAATATCTTCATAGATAGAATATTTTTTTCACTGATAAATCATCACATTTGGTTATCATACATTTCAACAATTTCTCAACTAAGCTTATTATAGTATTACTTGGAGGCGTTCGTAAGTTCCTTTGTGTATAAAATGGAAAGGTTAAATAATTATTATTATTTCTTTCGACAGCTCTGAAGGCGTTGCCAGGCTTAGTTCCTCTTAGTCTCTGAACTACGAAGACCAGAAGGTGCTCTGAGGGCTTCTCGTTTTGAATTACTTGTTATATAACGGATAGGTAAAAAAAAGGGATTTTAAAAATAATGTTTTGATAGTAGATGAGAGTGCAATTACTTATTTCTCTCTCTCTCTCTCTCTCTCTCTCTCTCTCTCTCTCTCTCTCTCTCTCTCTCTCTCTCTCTCTCTCTCTCTCTCTCTCTCTCTCTCTCTCTCTCTCTCTCTCTCTCTCTCTCTCTCTCTCTCTCGCTCTCTCTCTCTCTCTCTCTCTCTCGCTCTCTCTCTCTCTGTCTCGGTGGGAAGGGGAACGGGGAAGGATAGGGGAGGGAATGGAAATGGGAAGGTGGAGGTAAATAGCAGAGGGGACAGGCGAAGAGGGGAAGGGGGACGGAAATGAGGAAGGGAAGAGAACAGACAAGGGGAAGGGGGCAGGAAAGGGAAAGGAGTGGAGGATAGAAGAGGAGAAGGAGGAAAGGAGAAATAAACAGGGAGGGGGTTGAGGAGAAGCGGAGGTGGGGGATGGGTAAAGTGGAGGAAGAGACCCTTTGCGATTCTTGGAAGTGTCTGTCGTTTCGTTAGAGTCTTAGAAATATTTTGGTTCGCGCCCCACTTGTTGTGGTGCGGGATGTCGCTGCTACTAACAGAAAGAGCATGATTCTGGAGGGAATCTTAAAGGGGGGCGGGGGGGTGGGGGGGTGGCGCAAACAACAAGAGTAGCTCAAGTGTGATGGAATTCAAGCCACAACATGTTTACGACTGTATCAAATATTTCCTCAGATCGCTACAACAACAAGAAAATCTGAGAAAGACCTCGAATTATAAATACACTGGAATAAAGGTTTATCTGTTTCCTTTTTTAATATTTGCAGAACTCAACGAGGATTCTGACCGTTGTCGAGTTTGTTGACCAGGCGAGTGTTGGTCCGAAGAGCGAGGTCTTGTTTACTCACAAATATTATCCCGATTTTAGCTCTTTCTCTCTCCATTTCTGCTTTCGCTTTTTGGAATTCTCTCCCTTATTGTCCTGCTGTCGTTATTGGTCTTCGGTGTTTGTGTAGGAGGTCAAGGTGGGCGGCGAGGGGAGGGGTTGTATTGATTTCGTATTAGAGTTTCTCATATTCTATGTTAAACAAAATGTTAGTGTTAATCTTTGTTTTATATCTATTATCGGTATATATATATATATATATATATATATATATATATATATATATATATATATATATATATGTGTGTGTGTGTGTGTGTGTGTGTGTGTGTGTGTGTGTGTGTGTATGTGTGTGTGTGAGTGTGTGTATGTGTGTGTGTGTGTGTGCGTGTGCGTGTGCGTGTGCGTGTGCGTGTGCGCGTGCGTGTGCGTGTGAGTGTGCGTGTGCGTGTGCGTGTGCGTGTGGGTGTGGGTGAGTGAGTGTGTGTGTGTGTGTGTGTGTGTGTGTATGTGTGTGTACCTAAAAGATAATGAGAATAAAAATAATGGTGAAAAAGGGATTGGAAGGTAAATATACAAGCCAACCTACAACAAATCAGCAAGGATGGTAAACTGCGATGTATAATATGACAGACGTGTTTATTAACATGAAATTCTGTAAGCATATCATTGTTTTTGTTTATCCTATTTTTTCATGTTTATCGTATAATATATAACATAACCCTTATAGTGGACTTTGTTTATATTACATATATTTACATTTGACCACGACTCATTCCTTAACATTTCAAGATATTACAACAGATGAGATGTATTTTTTTAACTAGTTCGATAACTACTCTTTCATAATCTCTTCCTCGACGATCAATAACACTGCATAAAAATAACGCACCTGATGGTTATAAATAGAAAGTCTGGCAACAGTTGTGGGATTAGGGCTTACGGATGTTATATAAATATAGCAATATATTTTGATCCATATTAAAGCTTGTAAGGCCATTAGTGTTTTCTCTATTCTACTCTGAATTATTATTATTATTATTATTATTATTTTTTTTTTTACTGATGAATATGTGAAACTAGATGAATTGCAAAATGCGAAGAAAAATTCCGAATCATAACTATGATGTTAATTGTAATAATAATGATACTGATGACAATGACGATGATCAATTTTAAACACACACACACACACGTAATTTGATGTGTTTTTTTCGATTTGCGCTAAAGGGATCCGAATACCCCCCCCCGTTTCCAAAAGGCGCAATACCCCCTGTGTAATCCTGAATCACGATCTCATCTATCCCTCACCATCTATCCCCATCAATTAAACCCTCATCCACCTCGCCTCCCGCCAGCGCAGTGCCCTCCCCGAGCGCCGTCACCATCGCCGTCACAATCGCCGGCACCATTTTCCGCGCCACCACAACGGCAGTCGGCCCGCCCACCCATTCCGCCGCCCTCCCTCCATTTCACCATTATCCGCTACCATTCACCAATGCGCCAACCTAAAGCCCCGATAGACCACTTGTGAAGCACTTTCCTGGAACCGGCCGAGAGAAAAAGGAAGAAAAAAAAGGATTCCGTCGGTCGACCCTTCTTCCCTCCCCTCCCCTCCCCTCTCTCCGCCTCCTACCTCTCCCCCTACTCCTTCTCCTGCTCCTCTCTCCCGTTCTCCCTCTCTCCCTCCATCCGTCCTTTCCTATCCCTGCCTCCCATCTCCGCCTCCTCTTCTTCCCCACCTTCTCCTCCTACTTTTAAGCTTCTCTCTCTCTCTCTCTCTCTCGTTCTCTCTCTCTCTCTATCTCTCTCGCTCTCTCTCTATCTCTCTCTCTCTCTCTCTCTCTCTCTCTCTCTCTCTCTCTCCCTCTCTCTTTCTCTTTCTCTGTCTTCTCCTCCTCTACCTCCTTCTTCTCCTCCTCCACCACCCTCTCCTCCCCCGTTCCCTGCTAATCCCCAGCACCCTTCTGCGCCCCTCCCTCCCCTCCCCCTTCCCAGACCTCCCTCCCTTCTACCACCGCCTTCCGGGATGAGTTGCTGCCACATGCAATTTAACTATGTATATATTAATCTGCCTATATCGCAGGCGAGATTTGGAGACAAGGCTGTGAGTTTGGTCCAGTTTCTTGAAATCAGACGCTTACGCAAGCAGGAGAAAGGGCATTGCAGGAAAGGCGTTAGTTCGCTCGTGTTTCAAAGTGGAAGCGAGCCAAGAGGCTTCTCCAGGCGAAAGGGTCTACAAGAAACCCTGATTGGTCGTGAATGTTTGATTACCCGAGCCGTAAATTCTCCTGGCTTGAGTAACCGATCTATTAGGTGGGCGTATCTGAAAAAAACTCGGTAAACTCAGTGTGTGTGTGTATGTGTGAGAGAGAGAGAGAGATAGAGAGAACATATGTGTCCAAATATATATGTATAGATGTATAACCTTGATAATGAGTATATGCCAAAAGATCCACTGAATCAGTAGATACCTCAGTATCTTCATCTAGGTACCGAAGTTGGTGTTTGAATAAATATGTGTATGTTTTATGTACGTATATATATATATATATATATATATATATATATATATATATATATATATATATATATATATATATATATATATATATCTTTATACATACATACCACGTACCTGCATCTGCCCTACTTGGATCATAACTTTAGACCTTTTCCTGCTCATCTGAAGTCCAATCTTCAGACTGTCCCTATTCAAATTGTTCGTTAATTGTTGTAGTTCATTTGCTGACTCGTTGAAGAGAGCAAGGTCGTTTGCCACCTACGTAATCCCTGTTTTCCTCCTGACTAGCCTTTTTTTACACTGGGCATGTTTCACAGTTTCGGTGGAATGGTATCGCCCTGCCTAATACCCTATTGAATCTGAATAGTTTCGGATTCTACATGGAGACTGATGGTCGCTGTTCTATCTTGGTATGTATATTCCAATATTGTTAGACAGACTTCCCCTATTCCTTGTTTACGAATCGCTTCTATTTGCGGAAACCCTTTTGTAATCGATGAATGCCATATACTGAGGTTTCCTACATCTCTTTATATCTCTTTTATTTAGGTTATTGTGTGAATGTGGTCAGTTGTTGAGAATCTCTGAATAGTTGTATATAGTTTATAGATTATTGGCAGGAGGCAGTTCTTTAGTTCATTTGTATCCCATTTTTGTGTGAATATAGGATTTTTCCC
>BOPN01000567.1:332656-342656 GCA_017312705.2 Penaeus japonicus | reverse complement strand
CTTTATAATGTAACTTGAAAGATATCGTTTCAGTTGCAATTAGTGTTTGCCTTGATCTTGGGATTCGAAAGGCTTTTATTGTGGACTTCAAAGCTCAGAATTATGGTTGTATTACTGTAATTAGTATTTCTCGATATTCTATGATCATTTCTGCAATTTCTACCATTATTTTTATCATCGTTATTATTATGATCTTCATTATCATTATCATTATCACCATCACCATCATTATCACCCTTGTCATTATTTTGATTATTATCAACATTGTTATCATTATTATCATTATTATCATTATCATCATTATTATCACTATTATCATTATTATCATTATCATCATTGTTATCATTATTATCATTACTGTCATTATCATCATTATTATCATTATTATCATTATCATCATTATTATCATTATTATCATTATTATCATTATTATCATTATCCTCATTGTTATCATTATTATCATTACTGTCATTATCATCATCATCATTACTATCATCACCATTGTCGCGGGGTGTAAGGCTCCGTAGCCACAGTATACTATAATCAGTGGGTTCCTGTCGAATTAATTTCTATGGATTGGTAGCGTGTAGAAATTAAATGACACCCCTGGATAGATTCTTAGTCTTATCTCACCAAAATTAAGTTGCCATATGGAAAATATTAAACCGTGAAAAAAGAAACCTTAATGAATATTCTTCAGCATCATAATACTGTATAATCTATAAAGACTGGTTCATATTTATAATTAAAAATAAAGAATAATGTCCAGCTCCTATGAAAAATAAATACCGTCAGGAAACAGAACTTAACTTGTATTATTATGGTGATGTGACGCTTCGATGGGCTGAGTCTGCCATCGGCCGGCTAATTAAAAAAAAAATCACACAGGAGGATAGCGAAACACCGTTGTCTGGCTCAGAATGGATCTATTTCCCGCTCAACGCGGCTTATATTTATAACTTTCGTGACGTCATAAGCCACGTCGAACATCGATTAATAAAAATAAAATATATACATAAATGCAAAAGAAAAGCCACAAAAATCATACAAAATCATAATCAGGAGACAGTAAAACTGAGAAAATTATTCATTCATACTGTAATAAACTGAGAGAAATTAAAACAGTAAAAATAATGCGTAAAATTGATATTTCTTAAAACAAAAACAAAGCCACTGTAGGTGTGGAAAATTAACTAAAAATTAAGGCAAAAATTAATGACAATAAAATATAGCATAACAGGTTAAAGAACTCAAAGATGAAGCGTGAACAATTATGCTTGTAAAAGAATCGCAGACGAAAGTATGGAGTGAAAGGGTAAACTCAAACAAATGCGAATAAAACAAACGAAGCATAAAACAAATAAAAGGCGGACAAAAAGAAGATAAGGTAGCAGCCGAAGATCGTACAGCAAGGCGAAACGCGCGAGACGACGGGAGATGACCGGGAGATGACTGGGAGATGTGAGGCTGCGGGATGCCACCTTACAGTTTCCTCCCCCGCTCTGGGTCGAAACGCAGTGGAGACCTGAAAAATACAAGCAGTCTGAGTCCTGACAGTACACGAAGAGTGGACATGGTATAAAAGTGTGTTCTTTAAAAGTAAGTATAAATATCAAACCAGAAACTTTGGATACGTATAATAGATGAAAATTATAATATTGCCCTGTAGCCAGAAGTTCCATCATCCATAATGTGAACCTCTTTAAAGTACTAGCAGTGAAATTAGCATCCTTCCCTGCAAAAATTGCATTCTGCAATCCTTTAACAAACCACAGCTAACAGCCATCCTCGAGCCAGAGTGGCACTAGGCCGAATCACACTGGCACAGAGGTCCCTAATGTCTGATAACAGCATCCCTTATTCCTGTGTGGCACTAAGCCAAGAGCTCACAGAAACAAGGTCCCTACACGAGTGCAGCTAACAGCATACCCCATCTCAGTGTGGCATTAAGCCGAGATCGCACTGAAAAATGGGGGTCCCTAAGCACATGGTGTGTCGCAAGTTGGCTGACTGGAATCAGAGAGGGCAGGATCTTGCACACATGACGTCAGGACTGCCACCCATGGATCATCATTTACCGGCTCATCCTCGTCTTCTGGAACAGCATCATCATCTGCATAAGACAGTTCTTCTGGTGGAATGTATGGTCGGAGGTGGTTAAGGTGAGCTCTTAGAACCTTGCTGGAGTCAAGATCCTGGATTTCAAGGGAAACTGGCCCTAACCGTTTGGTAACACGAGCAGGACCCTGCCATTTTGGTCCTAGTGGGCGCGGCACCATCTCCTTGTACCATACCAGCTGCCCTATGTCAGGAGTAAAGGAAGTTCCCGCACGCGTCTGTTATAGTACCTCCCGTAGACACCTGCCATCTCTTGAAGCATTGGCGGGCTGCTGACGGGCAGTCATAGCCTTTTCTTGAAAATCTTCATTTTCAGAAAATAATGCTTCATTTGTCAATCCTACTAGAATATGAATGTCTCCCTGTGAGCAGATACAATGGCTGTTCTCGGTTGATCGATTGTATAACGAATTGGTGCTAGGCGAAGTTCTGGTACAAACTTTTGCCCGGTTACAAACCTATCTCCAACAACTGACCTGAGCTGCTTTACAACACGGTTGAGTAAATACAAGGCCATTTGCCTGAGGGTGGTACCTGATGGTGAAAATAGTGTGGACTGAAGCAACTCAACAAGTTAGCTAAATATCTATTTTTAATAAATTGTCTCCCATTGTCAGTTTGGATGACACGAGGTGGACCAAAGTACGTCACCCAGTGGTCCAAGAAAGCTTGGTGTACTCTGGAGGCAGTGATGTCCTTCATTGGAACAATCTGAATGAAGCGTGTATGTTGGTCGACGATGGTTAAGGCCCATTTCATTGGTGCTTGACCTACATCTAGGATATCCATCGAGATTCTCTCTAAGGGGTAAAGAGCAAGAGGTGCTTCTGCCATAGAAACACGCTGAGCAACTCCACGGGATTGTTGGCATGTAAGACATCTTTCCACGTAATTCCTGACATCCTGTAGCATATTAGGCCAGTAGAACATACCACGGAGGTTCTCATAAGTCCTGTGTATCCCTGGATGCATAGCTAGTGGTGGTGTATGTGCTACTTTCAGTGCTGAATTACGTAACTTCTGAGGAACACAGAGCTGGTAGATTATCTTAACAGGCAAGTGCCTCAAACGGTATAAAACTCCATCCTTTAGTTCGAATTCAGACAGGGGTATTGGCAGCTTCCGTCTAGGCACTGTTCCTTCTTGTAGGTAAGACAGGATATCCTTAAACTTGGGATCCTGGCGCTGTTCCTCAGCTAGATTCTCTGCAGATAGGTCATTAACATCTACAGGAGCAATCTGACGTGACAATAGGTCAGGTACATAATTAGTGGGACCTTCCTTATACTTGATATCAAAGTCATAAAATGACAGGTCATGGGCGTATCGTGTCATTCGCGGTGATTTAGTGCGCTGCTTGAAAACATAAACTAGAGGTCGATGATCAGTGAAAACAACAAATTTACGTCCGTACAAATAGGGATCAAATACTCGAACTCCTTCAACCACTGCCAGTGCTTCACAATCAATTGGTGGATATCGTGTCTCAGCATCCCTCAACTTTCTGCTGTAATATGCAATGGCATGAGGTACCTCTTGGTCATCTTTCTGGAGAAGGACAGCTCCAAGAGCAAGACTGCTAGCATCAGTATGGAGCTCAAAGGGTTTTGTAAAATCTGGTTGCTTCAGAATAGGTGCTATCATAAGTTTCTCCTGAAAAAGTCCATACCTAGGAGGACATCTCCTGGGAAGCTAATGTTGCACACAGCAACGCGGTGTCGGAGTTCTAACTCTGAATCAAGGCAGAAGGGAAGAGTAACCTCACACAGGGTATCTAGTGGCTTGTTGGACACTCCTCTCAGCACGTGAGTAGGATCTTTTGGGGTGGCGTCTCCAAGATGGCAGCTACTTTGTTATGATCTGGTGCCACGCCTTCGGGAGAGATGGTAAAACCCAGAAAGTTGATGTTTGTGGAGGCAAAAGTACACTTCTCGGCATTCACTTTGTGGTCCGTCACCATCAGCAACTTTAAAGTCTCTTCCAAGTCCTGAAGGTGCTGCTTGAAACCCCGGGAATAGACAACAATATCACAAGATGTTAGAGTGTGGCGCCCAAGACCTCGGAGATAACACAAAGTTCATTGTGCGCTGGAAAGTGGTTGGGGCAGTGCTGAGACCAAAGGGTAGACGGCGGAACTGGAACAAGCGGTAGCCGTCGTTAAAAGCTGTCTTAGGTCGGTCATCAGGGTGAACTTCTACACTCCAATAGGCTGCTCTAGCATCCAGTGTTGTGAAGGTATCAGTAGGGCTTAGTTCTTCAGCAACTCATCAATACGAGGCAGAGGGTAGGTGTCTGATATAGTTACTTAATTAAGCTTGCGGTAGTCCACACAAAATCTCAGTGCTCCCCCCTTTTTCTTCACTAAGACTACAGGACTGGAGCTTCGGGTGAAGTTGATGGCCTGACACACCTTGTGCCCTGGAGCATGGAGTTGCACTGTTCTCTGATTACGTTTCTTGTTGTCTGCGGAAGACGCCACTGGCGCGTGGACACTGGTGCTGCATCTCCTGTCTCAATTCGGTGTTGGATATCTGGAATGGGGCCCACTGTCTCTTCACCTCCATTAAAGAGAACCTGGTAACCTTTAAGAAGTGACTGTATCTCCATCTTTTGGGAATCATCCAAGTGATCCAAGTCAAAAGCTGGACTACCATCTGGAGTTGTGTTCTTATCCAATAGGCCAGCTGCCTCGACAGCTGCAAGGGCATGTGATGGTGGCAACTCTCCTGTGAACAAGTCATAGTTGTCGAACCCAAAGTCTTCCAAACCGTAGGTGCGATCGAATTGGTCTTCCTCCCAATTAAACTCCTCGTCCTGTGTATCATCATCCCAATCTGCAGAATCAGTGGCACCTGATGGACCCTCATCTTGATCAGAATCATCGCCTGGAGAGTATACTTTTTCAATCTCAGCTACCGTCCCCAAACGCGTTCCTTGGGTTAGCCGTATTGTCTTTGCCGTGTCATTCAATGCCCACACAGGGCAATGGCGTCCTGAGACAGTTGTGAGTAGATAGGGCGACACACAAGCAACTGATGCTTGGGGCATGAAGATAACATCTTTCTCACTGGGACCAGACTTAGCAACCACACCCTCCATGAAGCGCCCAGTGTGTGGTGGGAGCTCCGTCGTCTGTAGGAGGTGGACAGCGGCTGATAATGTCTTAGGTTTAGGCACTGTTAATCCTGGTTCTTCAGAGTCTACATCAATAATACCAATCTGCAGAGAGTGCATATCAGTGTAGGTGACAGGGAATGTACGACCTTCAATGGTAAGACGAGCTGAATCATTCTTGGCATCTGAAGACAAGCTGTATGAAGTTCTCCTGAAAAAGTTCATACCTAGGAGGACATATGGGAAGCTAATGTTGCACACAGCAACGCGGTGTCGGAGTTCTAACTCTGAATCAAGACAAAAGGGAAGAGTAACCTCACACAGGGTATCTAATGGCTTGTTGGACACTTCTCTCAGCACGTGAGTAGGATCTTTGCGGCACAAGTTCCCATGGGGGTCTATAAACTGGAGAGTCCTGGGCTTTAAGATGGTCACTTCAGATCCAGTATCGATGAAGCAAAGGACAGTACTGCCATTAACAATCATTGGCACGAGTGGCCGTCCCGTGCATCCTGGGGACCTCATGGACGCGACCTTGAGTGTGGGTATGGCTGGCTTGGTACGAGCTCCCTGGGTCATCTTGTCCAGGGATTCTGGGAGCAGCATCTCCCTGGCACTGGCGAAAGGGGCAATCTCTGACAAAATGGCCAAAGCTGCGGCACTCATAGCATCGACGGTTAAACTGTGGGGATGTGGTATCCCTCCTAACTTTTGCACGACATTCTGAGGTATCATGCGTTGTTAGGCGATGATAGTCACACCATCTCTGGCCAGCAGGACTGGGATTTGGTTGGTTGGTTGCAACTGGCATTGCATACATATCCCGAGCCCTTGCAGGACGGCTTGGACGTTGGGTCCAGTCTTCTGGTTGATGGACTGTGGAACAGTGTTGATACCAAGGTCGTGAGTTCCAGATTCGCTGAGCTGCTTCGGCAATCTGGGAAGGACTACCATCTTCTTTTATAGCCAAGAAATCACGGAGCCAGGCAGGAAGGCCACTCAAGAATACCCTCTTCACAAGCCAAGTGATGGGTCACCGATAGCTTCACGGTGATCTCGGTAGCCTTGATAAACGCTGCCTTCAAGTTGGAGGAAAAAGTCCATCGGGGCCTGTCCTGGGATCATCTGGATGTCGTAGAGTACCTGAAAAATCAGCAGAAGTATATGTCCCTCTAAACTTGCTTCTGAGTGCTACTTTAAAAGTACTCCAGTCAGTAATGTTGTCGAACAACGGGGAGTTGATGATCAACTCGGCTGACCCACGACAGTTTGCCCTGGCTGCTTGAATATACGCCTCTGATGTTGTAGGCTTAATGATGTTTTCGATGGCCCGGATCCATCCTTCCACTTCCTGATTCTTCTTTAGGGGCCGAGAAGCTGACACATCTCCCTTAAAGTGAGGAACAGTCTCTTTGGTGAACACATAGTTCATAGTTGGTGTACTGGAAGCCTGTGAGGGCTGACGCTCTGAGTTACCAACTTGACGTGGGGAGAAGCTACGCAGTGAAGGTACCGGGGCAGCATAATGTGGAAGGGATGACACCTGGTTCTGTTGATTTCCTATAGCATCTGCTTGGGAAACTGGTTCTGGAGTTAAAGGCCGGCTCCTGGGAAACGGCTGCAGTGGTTCACTGGCTGATGGTTGTGGCGTGTGCCTGGGGAATAGAAACACCAGATCTCTGAGCCATTGGAGCTTGGGTAAGTCTGCGGGCTTCCTCCAGTTCAGAGTTGCGCTGCCGAAGCTGTTGTCGTAACTCCTGAATTTCACCATCTCTTGTACTGCCGTGTGGTGCCAGGGTAGGAAGATCAGTGGCGGCCTGCTGGTAGATTTCTAGCTGTCGCTGGGTGTCGTATAACTGCTCGGACTTCTCTTCAAGCTGACGACAAAGCTGTTGCACCAATTCATCCCTCTCTGGCTGACGCTCGGTCTGGGAAGTGCTTGCCTCTGCAGGGCAAGGTTGCCGTTCTGCACCATGTCGCTGAAGAGCTTCCTCGTGTTGCTGTAGTCGAAGGTCGCTTTGCTCCCCATAAGTACTCTCTAAATTCACCAACCAGAGCATTAATCTTCTCCATAATAGGTTCTTGGGTGGGTTTTCTCTGGACCGACGCCAGAGCCCTACCCATCTTTCTACTTTTATCACCAAGGACCTTGAAGGGCTCCAAGGTGACAGCCTTCGTCATCTTCATGCAGGGTTCGTCAACAGGGGTGTCAGTCATGGGTTTTTTAAAGGAAGATGCCATATGAGGAGCGGTTCAATTCATCCTCTCACGCCCTCACCCACCACGGAGTCTAACAAGGGGAAGCTGTGCACTGAGACCATGCTCAGAAGCCACAGGGGTGGTGGGAGGATATACGCAACCCACGCCTCGCGTTAATGGCACTCGCAAGACCATGTGACTGCCTGCAAGACAGTTGCTGCTTGACCCTAGCCTATCTCAAAAGAGAGACCAGCCAATTGACCTAACCGAGTCGAGATCAGGCCACCCGTCTTGCTGGAATAGAGGACCAAAGAGGCGTGTTGCAAGCCGCAGGGCGTACTCATAAACAGCATCGCTCAACCTCCAGGACTCCCGTCTCCCAGCGCACAGGGGCGCCACGCACAGTAGGTGGGGTGCGACCCCACCTACTAGATCAGCACCTAGGAACGTATAATCAGAGAACCCGCGCTGGAAGGTCACCTCAACGGGACGGAGAGACTGGCCAGATCCAGAGCGGGAATGTCCAAGGAAGGAGTTCAAGCCCCCGCGCCACGACAAGGTGGTTCCTTTGCGGGGGCAGAGCACATCGTTAAGATACACGGGAGCAAGCGGAGATTAAAAAAAACACAAAAACATCCACCAAAATGAAAAAGGTTACGTAATAAGTCCGGCCGCTGTACACCAAAATATTCCTGTCGCGGGGCATAAGGCTCCGTAGCCAGAATATTCTGTAATTAGTGGGCTCCTGTCGAATTAATTTCTATGAATTGGTAGCGTGTAGAAATCAATTGGCACCCCTGGATTAGTTCTTAGCATAATATCATCAAAAATAAGTCGCCATATGAAAAATATAAAACCGTGAAAAGTAAATCTTAATAGATATGCTACAGTATCGTATATTATATGAAGTATATAATATGAAGACAGGTTCAAATTTATAATTAAAAATATAGAATAATGTCCAGCTCCTATGAAAAACAAATACCGTCAGGAAACAGAACTTAACTTGTATTAAAATATGATGATGTGATGCTTCGATGGGCTGAGTCTTCCATCGGTCGGCTAATTAAAAAAAATTCACACAAGGGGATAGCGAAACACCGTTGTTTGGCTTAGAAGGAATCTGGTATATGTATATATAAATCTCTCTCTCTCTCCCTCTCTTTCTCTCTCTCTCTCTCTCTCTCTAAAAAAAAAAATATATACATAAATGCAAAAGAAAAGCCACAAAAATCATACAAAATCATAATCAGGAGACAGTAAAACTGAGAAAATTATTCATTCATACTGTAATAAACTGAGAGAAATTAAAACAGTAAAAATAATGCGTAAAATTGATATTTCTTAAAACAAAAACAAAGCCACTGTAGGTGTGGAAAATTAACTAAAAATTAAGGCAAAAATTAATGACAATAAAATATAGCATAACAGGTTAAAGAACTCAAAGATGAAGCGTGAACAATTATGCTTGTAAAAGAATCGCAGACGAAAGTATGGAGTGAAAGGGTAAACTCAAACAAATGCGAATAAAACAAACGAAGCATAAAACAAATAAAAGGCGGACAAAAAGAAGATAAGGTAGCAGCCGAAGATCGTACAGCAAGGCGAAACGCGCGAGACGACGGGAGATGACCGGGAGATGACTGGGAGATGTGAGGCTGCGGGATGCCACCTTACACCATCATCATATTTCTTTATCATCATTTGTTATACTTTTTCAGATGTATTCTTAGTTGCAATTTACGTTTGATCAGCTGTTAAAAAAAATCATTCAGTGGGACCCAGACGGATTCTCACCTCAGTACTTAACAAAATCTCAATATATGAAAGAAAGAAAGAGAAAAAATCAGAAGAAAATAACTAGAACGAACAAACATAAATTAAATGTAGAAATAATCGCGTGCTGTAGCCCCTAAGTTGGCACTGAAGGGCTTCGAGAGTGCCCACGTCCGGCACTCGAGTGGGTCCGCAAATAACCTCTTGGAAGAAGGGGAGGGCGGTTGTCCTCTTTCGGGTCGCCCAAGGAGGAGGGGAAGAAAGCGTGGAGGAGGAGGAGGAGGAGGAGGAGGGGAAGAGAGCGCGGAAGAGGATGGGGGGAGGGAGGGAAGGGGCGGAGGGAGTAGGGAGGAGGGGAAGAAAGCACAGAGGAGGATGGGGGAGGGAGGGAAGGGGCGGAGGGAGAAGGGAAGGAGAACGAATGAGGATTGGAGGGGGGAGGGGGTAAATTATGGGGGTGGAGGGAGGGGGAGGAAGGGGGCGGACGGGAAGGGAAGAAGAAAGAGCGAGGATTGGAGGGGGAGGAGGGAGGGTAGAATCCAAGTGAGGAGGGGAAGAAAGCACGTATGAGGGTGGGGGGTTTTGGAGGGGGAAGGGAAGGAGGGGGAGATAGGGGGTAGAATCCGAGGGAGGAGGCTAAGAAAGCGAGGAGGAGGGGAAGGGGAGGGAAGGGAAGAAGAAAGAGCGAGGATTGGAGGGGGAGGAGGGAGGGTAGAATCCAAGTGAGGAGGGGAAGAAAGCACGGATGAGGGTGGGCGGTTTGGGAGGGGGAAGGGAAGGAGGGGGAGATAGG
>BOPN01000567.1:287656-292656 GCA_017312705.2 Penaeus japonicus | reverse complement strand
CAGTGATCTTCAAATCTTGAGCTATGGTGCCAATTGTAGCCGGAAACTCTCGCCGCCATCTTTAATTTTAGGAACATTTTCGTGAGTTACGCAACGAGAAAGTATGAAATCTACTGTTTCCCTCATTTTCCTTTCTCGGAAGGCGTTGACCTCTCGAGCAGTGTCAGCAACGTGCTCTTGTTAGTCTCAGACAATGCTGACTCTTCTCTTGTCGCAGCACTTACGAATATAGAGTTTGACATACCTTGGTTTTCGTCTGACACTGACGGGAATATCTCCCCCAACCTAGCACTTTCTTGATGTATAGCATGCAGTTGAGAAAAGAGAGAATGTAGGACATTTCATTCTCAAAGATGCCTGTCGGAAGAATTTCAGGAAAAAAAAAAATCTTATTGTGCGACTAGACAATTGCGTTATCTCTTTCAGAAAGTCATGTTACCATTGTTGTTCTTTTAGTCATATGTAAACAAGTACCCGTACGTTTTTTTTTTTTAATGGACCACCATGTGACGCCACTATGGAAATGTGACCCAGAACGACCCACTAACCTACGACCGCGAACTTTTGCGTTTCTATGTATCTGAGAGATTTTTTCTTTTCATTCATAGGGTCAAGTGGACATTGCCTTCAGCCTACACCTTGACCTTCATTGCCTCTTTCTGTGGGCGAGGGCCTCGTAGTGCACCTGAGAGTTGTAGACAAGTAGCCAAAGCTTAATGATAACAGAGGGTTTATGGCGGGCTGACACGATGGGACTTAGAGAGTGGCATCTGAGTAATCGGACCACCTAAAGAAATTGCCGATTAATTCCGGTTAAATTACGTGGAATCGTGAGGGCGATGTTGTTTACTTACACGACACTTGAATTTCTCCTAAGGTTATGGTAGGCAATAGGTGGCGTCCATTGTAAGCGAGTGTCACTAAGCTCATATCATGCAAGGTCCAATGTTTGTCGTGTATCGATCTGTAATGTAATGGCATAGTGCAGCTCTCCAGTGCCCTCACTACACCTCCCTCCACTATGGTGTGTGCCTGCTCCTCTGTCTCTCTCTCTCCTATTCCCTCTCTTTCTCTTTCTCTCATTCTCTTTCCCTTATCCTACCTCCTTTCATCCTTCCACACTTCTTCCTCCCTCTTTCAGTCCTATCGTTTTTCTTTTCTTCCCTCTCTCCCCCTCTCCTTTCCTCTGACTTACCCGTCTTCCCTCCCTCCCTTCCTGCTTTCTTCCTTCCAATATGCCCTCTGTCCTTCCTTTCCTCCGATTCCTCTCTCGTCTTATTAGTTATTTTAACCTTTATAAGAATTTGCACCATTCTCGTACTATGAACCCCCCTCCCTCCCTCTCTCTCTTATCCACCTTCCATTCCTCTTCTTCCCTCCCACCCTACTACCCCATTCCTGCTGCCCCCTTCATTTTCTTCTCTTCCCTTTCCTCTCCTCCCTTCCCCTCCCTTCACCTCCCAACCCCCCTCCCTCCTCCCTCTCTCCCCTTCCTTCAAGGGGAGAGAGGCGAAAACAAGGCTGCTTAAAACTGACCCCTCTTCTGACGGTCGCCAACTCTTTCATCTTTTGCCAACGCGTAAGGGTCAGTATTACACAATGTTGAAAGGGTCGAACGAGGGCAGGGAATGTTCTTTTGGCATCAATTGTGCAGGGGCCCGTAGCCGTTCATTGCAGCGCATGGCTTTATATTGAGCACTTCCTTAACACGGCGCGAGGTCAGCAGCTCTCCAACACCATGGGCATATTGGGACTCGGCGGCGCTTCTTCTGTAGGGATGTCGTTCTTCCTTGTTCTGTCGCTTGAACTGGATTTCTTTGTACTAACACTTTGTCTCTGCCTTTAGCTCTCTCTCTCTCTCTCTCTCTCTCTCTCTCTCTCTCTCTCTCTCTCTCTCTCTCTCTCTCTCGCTATATATATATATATATATATATATATATATATATATATATATATATATATATATACACACACATACATACATATACATACACACACACCCTATACACACACACACACACACACACACACACACACACACACACACACACACACACACATATATACATATATATATATACCGTATATAAATATATATGTACACATATATATATATATATAGAAAGATATAAAGATATAGATATAGATATATATGTATGTACATATATATATATATATATACACATACATAAACACATACATATACATATACATTTACATATACATACATACATGTATATATATATATATATATATATATATATATATATATATATATATATATATACAATATATACAATATATACATACATACATACACATATCTATTAATCTATCTATTTATCTATCTATCTATCTATATATATATATATATACATATATATGTATATATATATGTATATATATACATACATATAATATATACATATACATATACATATACACATCTCAATGAATGTGTGGTATACCATAGATAACACAATTAGTTATTAATCACGTCGCCTGGAAGTCAGCTGTTTCTGACCGATAAATGCAGTCATTTTTTAGAATTGTGACTTTTTAGTAGTGTAGGATGGGAGGGAGAGGTTTGACTAAATGAGAAGAATAGAGGAAGGAAGGGGCCCATAACCACACACACACGCGCACGGGGGGGGGGGGGGGTACACGTATATATTTACATACATACGTGTGTGTGTGTGTTGTGTTTTCACATGTATGTAGGTTGTTCTTCGAAACTTGCGATAGCTATTGTCTGGACACATATGGCTTCTGTCCGTGTCCCGCGACAGGTGCCACATGCCTGTTAACTGGAACGCGATTTTTTAAATTTGATGAGTGTGTTCTGGCTCTTAGTTCCATCCATGTGTTGGTACCTTTTTTGGTAAAGCAGAGGGAAAGAGGGCATTTTCTCTTGCCATTCTTAGCTTGCTTGTTTGAGAGAGAGTCATCGTGCACAATGAATCGTTATATTAGATACCAGAAATGCAGTAGATGTGCTCTTCGTGCTGTAAGTTCGTTCTTGTTTGCTCGTTCAAAACACTGCCGTTGTCTCTTGATTGTTCACTGCTTCGGTTGAGCTGTTTCCTCATAAACAGCGCTCGATAGTTGGACATGTTAGCAGTCTTGAACTACTCAATGTCTTATCTCCAACGTGTCAAGAAATGAGTTCTTTACGACTTCTGATTATTACTCCCTCGGCTTGGAAGTCGGCATTTGATCAGACAGCGAACAAATGGCTGCTCTCTGTTGTCGCCGGAGAACCATATTCTTCGACTGGCATTCCTAACCTCTCCTTGTCCGTCTTTTCAAGGATCTGGCCGTGGCGCGTTTTTTCAACCAAAGTGTAAAGCATTTTATCTCGTATGTCCCCCCCCCCCCCCCCCCTCTCTCTCTCTCTCTCTCTCTCTCTCTCTCTCTCTCTCTCTCTCTCTCACTCTCTCACTCACTCACTCACGTTCTCTCGCTCTCTGTTTCTGCCTCTGCCTCAGTTTTATATCTGCCCTTCGTTTAGTATTTCTTGTCTGTGTCACGCTCGCTCTCTTGCTCGAAATCCATCCACGTTCAGCAAGCAGCATGAGACAACAATGCAATTGGGAGGTGACGGTGTTTAGCTGTCAAGAATACGTCGGTTATTTATGTGTCATGTAGAATTTGTTTATCACTGTGTCCATCGGCGGAGGTGGGTGGAGCCTGAACATGGAAGCCCAGATCATATCGCTTTGGGCCTCCGGGGAGAGCTAGCAAGATTGTAGGTCTGTTGTCCAGACACTCCCGTGCGGATCAGACGTGGGGATGGGTAAGCTGGACTGAAACAGAATCGAAGAAGAGATCGAGAAATCATACCTGCAATGCGTGTTAAACGTTCGGACATTTGGTGCGTCTTGTTATGAATTGGCGTCTTATTTTTCTCCTTGCACGATAGCGGAGGCCATTGACTGTGACACGAAAGCTTCCTTTTTATTCATCCTATCGTCAAGTTTACACACAATGCAGTTTTTTTCTTTTTTTTTGTTACTGCGGTCGATCTTTTCCTTTTTTTTATGAAGCAGTTGAACAAGAGACATGACGGCCACACACATACGAAGAAATACTGATATGTGACGGGCTTGTGACAGGTACTCACAGGTATATCGCTGCCATGATTTCATATCACGACACGCGCTGAAAGCAGGTGTTTCATAGATGGAGACATTTTAATTACAATATTTCATTAGTTTTCACACTCACATCTGTTATTAACCACCTTGCCTGTTCACAGTTCGCATAAGTTCCACAGATTTAGTTGACGGTCTTGATTAGTGAATTTAAACTATTTGCTTTTATCATAACATCTACGTGGGAGTATTTGCAGAAAGAACACCTGTACCATTTTTAAATGAACCAGATGGCAACAAATAGTGAACACTCGTGTTATTCACCGCGGATGAAGTACGGAGATGGGAATTCCACTGTCAATGTATGCATAACACCTGCAATTCGGGGAGCATAATAATATGTTCTGTCAATATTTACTGCAATTAAGCATCATAAGAGTGGAAATATTTGGAGAGGCCGCGAGGCAGTTGCTTACCTTCGTTAGAGGAGGGCGAGAAGAGCCTTCCTATCACGTGAGATAAGATTGGAACTGGAAATCTTATATTTTGTGTTGACTTTTAACATTTTACACTTCGTAGAACTTGCCGGTTCTCGTTTTATTTCCATGTTTATTTTTAAATTGATAAAAGATCCCGAACATCGGCCAATTATCAAAATGTGAGGCATTATCAACATATATATATAGATAGATAAATAGATAGATATGTATATATATATATGTACATATATACATATGTATACATACATATATATATATATATATATATATATAAATATATATATATATATATGTGTGTGTGTGTGTGTGTATGTATGTATACATATACAATATATATATTATATATATACATATATATATATATATATATATATATATATATATATATATATATATATATATATTT
>BOPN01000567.1:277656-280156 GCA_017312705.2 Penaeus japonicus | reverse complement strand
TCCCTAGCTGTTTTGATCTTTCGCTCTCTTTCTCTTTCTCTCTCTCTCTCTCTCTCTCTCATTCTCTCTCTCTCTCTCTCTCTCTCTCTCTCTCTCTCTCTCTCTCTCTCTCTCTCTCTCTCTCTCTCTCCCCCCCCCCCCCTCCCTCCCCCCCCCCTCCCTCTTTCCCTCTCTCTCTTTCTCCATTTTTCTTGCAGCAGGGTCTAAAATTATCGACAAGCCAGTTAAAAAGGAATTGCATTAAGAACGCTACTTATAAATCATGCCATTGATTAAAGTGTCGTTTTAAGGGAAAGGACGATAATGAAGAGCCTATTTTTCTTCTTTTTACGCCCTGGAAATTGGTTCATTGGCATAGTGGATACTCCTTTTGACAATTTGATGGAGAATGAAAGTTGGCGGCAAGAATGCAGGGAAGAAATATGCGCGAAATATTTCGTAAGTAAATATTGCGGTTTTTCACCGAGCGGCAGAGGCAGAAACAAAGACAAAGGCAGAAGGGGAAGAAGGAGAAGGGGAAGGGGCAGGGGCAGGGGCAGGGGCAGGGGCAGGGGCAGGGGCAGGGGCAGGGGCAGGGGAAGGGGAAGGGGAAGGGGAAGGGGAAGGGGAAGGAGAAGGAGAAGGAGAAGGAGAAGGAGAAGGAGAAGGAGAAGGAGAAGGAGAAGGAGAAGGAGAAGGAGAAGGAGAAGGAGAGGAAGAAGGAGAAGGAAAAAGAGTAAGAATAAGAGTAAGTGAGTGAGTGAGTGAATAAGTAAGGGTAACAGACAGAGACAGAGCAGGGAGAATGAAAATCATGAGAGTAAAACTATGACGACGATTCTTTTTTGTAGCTTGCTATTGGCATTAGTAATAGAGTTTCGAGAAGGATACAGGTAGGGAAGGGGGTGGAGGGTGATGATACGTGATGCCGTGGACTTAAATAAAAAAATCATGCTCGACATTCTGCATTAACCATCAATCCACACCAGGTCAGTTTCACGGACGCACACTGCACCACACTGTTCTATTTATACTACACTGGCCCATGGCATAGCACACTATTCTACAGCGCCCTGCACCCCACCATACGACACCACACTATTCGACACCACAGCTCACCACACTACGACACACCAGCTCACCGCACCATACCACACACCAGCTCACCGCATCATACCACGCACCACAGCCAACCACACCACACTAATCCACACCAGGAAGGTCTGCAACTGAGCCAGCTCACGTCACACTGCTACTGACACAAACAAGATCAACACAGACGACAACATAAACAGTCTCTCTGGCGCCGTGCACGAACACCGACACGTATTCAAAACTCTGGAGTCACTCCCCCCTCTCCCTTCCCCCTGGCCCTCCTACCTCCCTTCCACCAGCCTCTCGCTCTCCTCCTCCTCTTCATGCTGCTGCTCCTCCTCTTGCTTCTGTTGCTGCTCCTGCTTTTCTTCCTCCTTCTCCCCCTTTTGTTCCTCCTCCTCTTCTTCCTGCTCTTTCCCCTCCTGATCTCCTACTCCTCTTCATCATCTCATTCGCCGTTTTTTTTTTTTCTTCCTTCACATCATTTTCTCATCTCTTCTTGATTGTTCATCCACCACATCCTCTTCCTCTCTTCTTTCCTCGCTCATTCATTCATCTTCGCCGCGCTCCTCTCCCTCCTCCCATCTCCTCCTCTCCCTGCCGCCACTCCTCCCCCTCCCCCCTCTCCAGCACCTCTTCTCTGATCCATACGTTCCCTCTGGTGAACCAAACCGGCCAGGTATTTACTTCCGGCGCGGAGGGTTGCATAGACCATGATTTCCTCCCTCATAATCGGGATTTACTGCTTCCTGGGCCGGCCGTGAGGAAGAGGGGCAGCTGATGGGTGCGAATGAGGGAAGAGGTGGGGAGGGGAGGGACAGAAAGGGAGGGAAGGGAGGGGGAAGCAGCGGGAATGGAGATAGGGATGTAGATGGTGATGGGGATGAGGATGGGGATGGGGATGGGGATAGAGAGTGGGATGGGGATAAGTATGAGGATGAGGAAGATGGGGGAGAGAGTACAAAAGAGGAGGCAAGGGAGAGTGTAAGGGAGGGAATGTGTGTGTGTGTGTAAGAGTGAGAGATTGAGAGAGAGGGAGAGGGAGAGGGAGAGGGAGAGGAGAGGAGAGGAGAGGAGAGGAGAGGAGAGGAGAGGAGAGGAGAGGAGAGGAGAGGAGAGGAGAGAAGAGGAGAGGAGAGGAGAGAGAGAGAGGGAGGGAGGGAGGGAGGGAGAGAGAGAGAGAGAGAGAGAGAGAGAGAGAGAGAGAGAGAGAGAGAGAGAGAGAGAGAGGGAGAGAGAGAAGAGAAGAGAAGAGAAGAGAAGAGAAGAGAAGAGAAGAGAAGAGAAGAGAAGAGAAGAGAAGAGAAGAGAAGAGAAGAGAAGAGAAGAGAAGAGAAGAGAAGAGAAGAGAAGAGAAGAGAAGAGAAGAGAAGAGAAGAGAAGAGAAGAGAAGAGAAGAGAAGAGAAGAGAAGAGAAGAGAAGAGA
>BOPN01000567.1:265156-267656 GCA_017312705.2 Penaeus japonicus | reverse complement strand
GAAAGAGTAAACAAGATGGCGGTCCGGGGGAAGACGCTGACGTCGGCGAAGTCAGACAAAAGCTAGGTCCAGGGGCGCTGAAGGGCACTGAGAGGGTGTGAGGGGATGGAGAGTGCGAGTGAGTGTCATGATGAGGGTGGAAGAGGAGGCAGGATAAGGTTGAGGGAAGCGCGAGAAGGGAAGGGCTGGTTGGCTGGATGCAGCGGTGATGGCGCAATGCGAGCCACCAGACCCAGACCCGTAAGGCGACTCGCTCGTGGTGGTGATGGCGGCGCCTCTTGCACCACCGCCGCCAGCGTCGCCATGGCTCTGCTTCACCACGCAAATCGATGTGTATGTGTGTGTGTGTGTGTGTGTGTGTGTGTGTGTGTGTGTGTGTGTGTGTGTGTGTGTGCGTGTGCGTGTGCGTGTGCGTGTGTGTGTGTGTGTGTGTGTGTGTGTGTGCGTGTCCATGTCCGTTTCCATGTGAGTGTGCGTGTGCAGACACATAAATATATCTATCATATAAAATGAGAGGGAGAGGCAAATATACATAGCAGCTTATACATGTATTGAGACTGATGCAATACACATGTATTGTTGAGACTCGTGCAATGGTCCTGTAAGCTGCAATACTTTGTATGTACATAATTACGGAAATTTTTATATATCATCGGTTAGCTTCATTCAATACATTTTTGGTGAGTAAATGTACATTGTACAAATGTGTGTGTGTGTGTGTGTGTGTGTGTGTGTGTGTGTGTGTGTGTGTGTGTGTGTGTGTGTGTGTGTGTGTGTGTTGTGGTGTGTGTGTGTGCGTGTGTGTTTGTGGTGTGTGCGTGTGGTGTGTGTGTGTGTGCCTGTGTGTTTGTGGTGTGTGTGCATGTGTGTGTGTGTGTGTGTGTGTGTGTGTGTGTGTGTGTGTGTGTGTGTGTGTGTGTGTGTGTGTGTGTGTGTGTATGTATGTGTGTGTGTGTGTGTGTGTATGTGTGTGTGTTAAACATAGGTTAGCTTGTATACATATGTGTTTGTTCTTTTTCATAGTATCATGTTACTACATCGCATTTGTTGATAGTTGTTAGAATGATGAGATGGGGATGGGCTTTAGTATTAACGGTGATAATTACATGGTCTCTGCGAGTGACCGACCGAAAAATATTCATTCTCGCCCCGCCCAGTGCCATGCGGAAATGCACCCACCGTCTCGCAGGTGGCTGGTGTCGTCACCGGCATTCATAATGGCTAAAGTTCCGACTGTGCCTCGGTATGGGAGGGGGTGGTGTGATGAGGGGGGAGGGGAAGGGGAGCTTGACTACCATGCGTCAGCTGTCTCTCGCTGCTCACACTGCTAGCGCCGATCTGCGTTGTCGAATGAAGAGGACATGTAGGAGGGGAAATTGAGGGGGAAAGGCGAGAAGTACGAACAGGATACGCGAGACATAGGCGTCGAGAAAACCAGAACATGATTTAGAGATTACAACAAAAGACAAAATGAGTCGGTTCGAATCCTCGCCAGGGATAGTAGCTACTCCTCTGCACTATATACAGGCAATACGGCATCATTCCATGTTACATATAGACAAAAAGAAAGAAAAAAAAACAGTAACCTGACTTTGTATTTGAATATCTAAGCCATTTTGACTGAATGGCCACCGGGATTTTCTGTAAAACTTCGCTATCAGTGCTCTTGTATAAGAAGACAAACAATTGGTATGGAACGCCTATAGATACCCCTTTCCCTTGATTCTCTGAATAGGTCGTGTCGGGTGATAGGTTGAGTTCCTGCACCACCTTATAAAAGGATGCAGAGCGCGCGTGCGCCCACCCGCCAGTGCCAAGTGTGGGACGTGAGCTCCCGTTCGGACAGGGCGCGCTCACCGAAGACAGACATGAGAGAAGCCCAAGCAGCCGGATCTGGTTTGCCCTCGATTTCTCACCTGCACGCACGCCTAGAGACACCTGCCGGCCCCTAACACTTGCGCGCAGGTGCCATTCTCGTTTATCACTCGCATCCTGTTGCAGAGTGATCCGGATGAGTGAGCTTTTTTATTATTCATTTTCTTTTCAATATCCGGTTGATCATCTGTCGGCATAGCTTTCCACATCCATTCTGCGGCCGCCACTGTACCCGACGCAACGCTTTTGTTTATTTGTTTCGTCGTATATACCGAGGATTTCCGTGACGTGGGTGTGGATCGGCAAACGCAGAAGACGGAAGATTTTGGTTCGTTCTGCCTTTTCATTTGAAGATGGCCTTTTTTTTTTACATTTATCTTTATTCTTGTCCACTTCTAGCTCCTGCCTCCTCGCTTCCTCCTCCGCCGCCTCACCCTCGCGGCCCACCTTCTCCCTGCCTCTCTCCTCAAGCCCCGGATGCGCCCGGGCTCTGGCGACATGGTGGATCTCGGCGCCACAAATAGAGTGTTTACTTGATGCCAGTGAAAGCAGTTTACTCCGCCCATCTCAACCCCTTCCCTTCGCCCGCCTTGGGGATCCCTTAGAGAATTGGATGTCACATGCA
>BOPN01000567.1:242656-245156 GCA_017312705.2 Penaeus japonicus | reverse complement strand
TATTTTGTTTGATCTTAAGATACCTTTTTATTCAGGTTATATCAGAAATATTATGATATAGAGAGAGTAAATTTAATTTTAGTCAAAAATAGGAATTGGAATTTCTTCCTACATAATTTATTTTGCATAAGTTAAGGAAAGTAATCCATTTTATGTCATTATGCTCATTTGGTATTTGTAATTTAAAGAAGAAAATGTGTATTTATTTGTTCTTTTTGCTTTTCTGGTCTGTGATTTATAGCTTGCTTGTAGCTTTATATTCATACTAATTATTTAGTCAGTGATTTTTAATGCTATTTTCAAGCATAGGAAATAGAAATTAATCATTGCTGATGATGCCTTAAGTCACACTTACAGAACAAAATACAAAAGTTAGTGATGACTTAAAGTTAATAGTTGAGCAATTCAAATCCAAAGCAGGCAGTTGTTAACAGTAATTTTTCCTATTTGTGTTACTAACAGCAGTTTTTTTTAGTTTGCTTATCCTTGTTTTTGTTAACATATAAAATGAGCATAATGATGTAAAAGTATAGGTTCCTTATTTAGAGTGTGGTCTTGCAATTTTGTTTAAATTTATTTGTTGAATATAATGTGAATGAATGAAGATTTTGAATAGAGAATGATTTGTGTTTTTTGTGATTGACAACTCAAAATTCATGTAATTTTACACTGACTTGAAAAGACCTCTTGACCAAAAAGAGTGTAAAATGCTTTATTTGTAGACTGGTGAGATGTAGAAAATCTTATTGTATGACTAAGACAAAATAAGACGCTAGTTAATGTGCTTATGTTTTAGCTTTTATTTTTTTGTAACTTTTCATTAGTGTCATGCACGCATTTTGTGAAAACTAGTCTGTTAGGATAAGAATATTTTCTAGGTAAATGTTAGGTGGAAACTGAATGATATGAATTATTGTCTAGGATTGTTTGCCCAAAGTATCACATAAAGAATTCACTCTTTGTATTGTCAGGAAATTCAAGAGAAGTTTAGTGATAAAAGAATAAGGGGATTGAAGAAGGAATAACTATTAGATGAGATCAGACTACAGGATGAATAAGTCAATTTTATAGATCCAAAAGAGAAGTAACTACTATACTTTAAAGTTTATAAGTAACCAGGACAGACTGGGAGGCAATATGATAGGGTCTATTTTCCATGGTAGTAGATACTGGGATGTACGGTGCTTACTAATGGCTGATCGCCCAACATAGGTGGTATATTAACATTGCATGTTTGCATGGACAACAATGCTTGCGATATGATGCTGCTTAAGCATAGATTTATTGTCTTGCTATTATTAATGAATATGTGTTTGGATATTCTTTAGTATGATTTTACATTTCAATTGATTATGATATTTTTGCCAATTAATTGTGTCATTTTGATTATCAATTAATAATCCAGAAGTATTTTATTCTTTTTTTTTGTCTTAGTGTTGTTACACAGCTTTAGGGGGTTGATTGAAATCCCTTATTATAAAAATTGAGAATTGATGGTGAGGATTTACTCATGAACAGGATTTTAGATACTTTTCTAAATACTGAAACCAGGAACTTATGAGAAAAGTAAGATGTGGCAACTATCAGGTATTGTTACCTGCCTATTTTTCTTACATACTTTCTGAAAAAGAGAATGAGTTTTATTTGGTGGAGTTTCAAGTACTTGTATTATTTCATTGGAAAAGGAGGATTCTTGTTGCCAGTTACACTAATGGACCATCATTGTGGTAAGGATATAGCAGTTTCCCTTTTATTCAATAAAGAAAAAGGTATGTACAAAAGCCCTATGTATGGATTGTTTTTGAAATATCCTCTTTTATTTTTTCTTGATTTTCTGTGTTGGGGATGGATCATTAGATTGTATTTTTATCACTGATTAAATATTTATTGAATGATTGATGATAAGAAAAATCCTCATGCATGGGTTTTACCTTATTACAAATCTTATTGTGTTGATGAGAAGGTTATCTGTGTCTGTATGTTTCTACAGTAACATCTGTTTTGGATTGACAAAAGCAAAACAGTTATTATGCATTGTCTATTTATCTTCCATCAAAATTTCACTTAATAACCAATCTTATCTTGTACTTTTTATTATTGTATTGCATCAAAGATTTTGTGTTTGGTTAACTCTGATATTGTTTATATCTTCATGTATAACATGAATCTGGAGGTATTTTGAAAAAGAGCAATCCAAAACTTCTTACAGTCATCAGATGGTGATATTGGACAAGGAAGCATGTTTTGTTTTGAAGGTGGGTAATTAATATGTTTTCAGAAGGAAAAATGCTTCTTAAAATTAATAAATCTATTGAGTCGAATCTATTTTGCAGAGAAGCATTTTTCCTTTGACTTGCCAAGTCACTAAAATTAAGATGGGAGAGTTGGCTTGTTGAAGGCAAAGGAATGGTGGTGCATGCACTATTTTCCTATGTAATTATTATTATATAGTATTGAACAAAATTAATGAAAATTATATGTTATTGCAGTATTCAGTGCA
>BOPN01000567.1:217656-220156 GCA_017312705.2 Penaeus japonicus | reverse complement strand
ATTATGAGGCAGCAAGTAGTAACGTTAATTATGCAAAGACAGTTCAGCCTTTGAACCAGAATATTCACTTTGTAGATGTTTCTAATTTGAAAACTGTATCAAGTGCAGGTGCTAAACCACAATATATACCAGCTGTAGAATTCTCAGATAATATTAAAGTGATCAGCCAGATTGGTTTGCCACTTTATATAAGTAGAAATCTTGCATCTGAAAGCTCTGCAACCAGTATTGATATTCCATACATACAAACTGTTCATAGCACAACAGAGTTGTCAACTGAACAAGGTTTAGAAACATTCCATAGAGATGAAATAGCTGAAGACAGGATGAAATCACAAGAAAATTATGAAGTGATTAATTTGACAGAATCAGGTTTACAACTTGAGAACAGAACAAGAAATTCAGGTAATGGAAGTGAAAATGGAAATTAAAAAGGATTTCAATATGTTGCCGTATCAGTTTGAATCTAGAACATTATGGGAGAAGCCAATAACTCCTATTTGAGAAGATCTGTGACATTGGGAAATATTGGCATTTTGCACTTCAAAGAGGAACAACATTATTCAATGGTGTCTAATGCTCAAAGCAAAATTGCAGTTGGCTCCAAATTCTGGAGAGAAAGGATACTTAAGAAAATTTCTCATGTGATCTTTAAGTACTTTCATGCTTTTACAACATACTTAAAAAAGTCATTTCTGTCTAGATATTCAGACTTGAGCAAAATTTCAGTTAAGAAATGAATTGATAGTAATTTACTTGATAGGAGGATATGGAAAGATGAGAATACATTTAGACCTAAGACTTGGAATTAAGTAGAGATGCCGTATCTTGTAGTCTTAAATTAAGGTAGATAGTTAGTATAATCACTATTAGGCTACTATTGCATCATGTTATTTTTGTATTTCAATGATTTGCTTGTCATTTCAAAGATTTATGTAGTAATTGTTTTACTTACTCTTACGTAGGATATAGCAAGTAGATGTAAAATAGAGCATATAGATATGGTACTGGATCTACCATTATTTTCAGTTTATCCAGTTATTTTATCAGTCTGCAAGGGAGCAGTAATATTTAAAGAAGATTTCAATGCAAATATGAGTCACTATTCTTTTTGACTTATTAATGACAGGAGTGCATGTATGCAGGAGTGAATGCATTGTACAGTGTGGTTTTGTTTTATTGATTTTTTTAGACAAGATTTCACAAGGGCTTAGTTACTAAGAAGTGAATTAGTATGCCTACCTGAGCTTGTCTATTTACCATATTCCTTGATTATTTGTGATAAAAGTTTTTATATCTATTATTGCTATTGATCTTATTGCCTCTATTATAATATTGATGATGATAGTAATAATAATGTTAGTGACAATGATAATAGTAAATTAAAACTTTTTTTTCTAATAATAATGGGAAAAGGCTAACAGGTTTGTTAGGTAGGCCTACTGATTGACTCCTTAGTAACTAAGCACTTGAGGAAACATTTATGTGCAAAAAATGAAAATAATAAAACAAATCCATAGTGGATGTGCAAGTCTCCATCAGTAGTGTGTTAACACTGACCATGTAGCAATTCTTAGTCCTTACATTCCTTTAGTTGCATAATTATATTAATTTTAGTGGTTTTCTGATTTCTGCAAAGGAGCATTGCTTCCTGTTTTTTCTTATGATGATGACTATTTTTTTTGCCTTGATGACAATTTTGAGTGAATTGCAGTGGAGTGATATGCAACTTATTTATGTATAAGAAATACCATGGTGAGGGAGAAGACTTTCTCACACATCTTTTGCTGGAGGTTGGACATTATTAGTGTTGACATTGTGAACTCGAAAGGAACATTTAATCTGAAAGTGGTTTGATGTGAAAGTGTGTGTGGGTCTTATTCCACACTGAAGGAAAAGGATGCCTATTTTATTTTGAGATATAAATCATTCTTGATGGTAGATTTGCCAATTTTATTGTACGTCTTCAAGTCATGCTATTTGGGGGAAATTATATAGATGATGATTTTTGGATGGATTTTCTTATGGCACAAAGCTTTTGTTTTGAAGTTATCGTGCATAATACTGTATGCTATACAGTATCTCTGTGTTGGGATTTGTTTTATGTATTTTTCTTTTCTTTTAGACAATTGCTTGAAAATGTATGTTAGTAAAAGCCATACGTACCATTATAATTCAGAGAAAGTAGACTCAAAAATGATCATTATTGAAAAGTTTGCTATTCAGCAGTATGTAAAGGGTATTAAAAAGAGTGAGTAAGTGTCCAATACATGATTCATCATGTTTTATGCTTTCTATACAGGGAAAAGAATGATATTATTATTTTTTGTTAGGTTTGCTTAATTTACACCTGCTACATCTCCTTAACTAATATATCATATGTTAACTAATCTTAATTTTAGATATTTAAATGTGGATGTTGTATCTATATGTATCTCTGTCAGTCCTTATATATAATCATTAGTAGGTTAATATATGAAGAAAATTAAATGAAATAATT
>BOPN01000567.1:205156-212656 GCA_017312705.2 Penaeus japonicus | reverse complement strand
TTGTGGCAATTTCACCCAAATGACTCTCGTTCTCGCGACTACCGGAAAACAAAATGGCGTCGTCGTGAGAGTACTGGAGAGAGGCTAGAATTCAACGTGTGATTTCTAGGGAACTATCGGCTGTCCTCGCGTCTCTCGGAACCGGAATCAGGCGACAATAGCTACTCCCGCGAATTCCCAAATGATTGCCAGTGGTTGCCTAAGGAACAAAACGCTAATGAATTCTTAAATCTTAGAACTGCCGGCGTCGGAGACCAAATTTCGAGAGGTGTAACAGCAAGCTTTAATACAGAGGGATATTTCAGATAGTTTTCACGTGTTTATTTTCTTCATAAACTCAGAGAGACGCAAGGCAATGATGCCAAGAAATCTTATGGCCACAGCATTTTCTTTGCATTAGATAATAGCAGAAAGTTGTACATCGAAGACTTTTCCTTTAAGCGAAATACCAACACCGTTTTTTAATTATCTCCTTCCCTTCAGATTTCTTGAGAGAACAGAAACAAAATTATTTATGAAGTTCGTTTCAATGCAGGGAAAGGTTAGATAGCAGAATATGAAGTTAAGGTGCTTTGCAGTGAAAGTTAACATCGGGTTTGAAAATTTAAGAGGAATTATTGAGACTGATATTTCATCTGCCTCTCTCAAGTGCTTGGTTTTACGGGGAATTTCACCCAAACTTGTCTTGGCTGCGGCTAACAGCAAGCCAACTCTTATGAACGCGTTGCTTATTCTATTTTATTAAGACAGACAAACAAAGTTGACTTCTTGCGTGTAGTATGGCTGCTTGCATATATGTAAGTGCTGAAGATTAACATTGATGTTTCAGTCTCCCTTAGCGTCGTATCCACACAATCATCTCTCTCTCTCCCGCTCTCTCTCTCCTCCTTCTCCTATTCTACTGTTCGTGGAAATCACTGGTACATCCGGTTCGGTTACACTCTACCCTCGAGTCTCTCCTCACTCTTTTCTTCCTCTGCTCCCTCTGTCTTTTACTTTCGTCGGATGCCTCTCCTCTTCTCTCTCTCTCTCTCTTCCTCTTCCTCTTCCTTTCTTTCCCCTTGTCTTTCTCTCTCCTTCTCCATTTTTCTTTCTTTCTCTCCCTCCCCCCTCTCTCTTCCCCCCCTCTCTCTCTCTCTTTCTCTCTCTCTCTCTCTCTCTCTCTCTCTCTCTCTCTCTCTCTCTCTCTCTCTCTCTCTCTCTCTCTCTCTCTCTCTCTCTCTCTCTCTCTCTCTCTCCGCGCATAAGAAACGCGAATACAAAGCCTAACTTGATGATAGATGTGCAAACGACTTTTAATCATTTCTTGGAAGTGCCTTGTTTACAGCCCTCTTCTTGCGGGAACACGACCTCCCCGTGCATGCCATGACCTCCGCTCTAACGCTGCGTATTCAAAATAAGAAAGTTTTTTTTCTCTCTTTCTCTCTTACTCTTAGTTCCCCGATACATGCGTGTATATTCTGCTGTGTGTATTCATTTTTTTTTTTTTATTCCTCCGTGGCCCTACTTTTCTTTCCTTTCTTTTTTTCTCTGCGTGGCAATATACAGCACCTTCAGACAGCTACTCCTCGAAAAGCAAATCGCATCAGGCAGACGACCCTTTTTTGAAATCGATTCCAACTCCCAGCAACGCCTGGCTGATCGCTACGTTCCCAGAGATAACACAAATTCTCATGCCTCGCACCGGCCGCTTACCTTCGCAAATCTCACAGAACGGAACCGAACTGAAGAAGCAAAAGCGGACTTCAGGCGAGCAGGGGAGAAAGAATAAAGGAAGGGAGAAAGGGAGAGAAGAGGGACTGTGGGATGGGTGTGTAACAAGGGCGAGAAGAGAGGAAGAAAAAGGGAGGGAGGAGTAAGGTGGTTGTTAGAGGGGGAGAGAGAGAAGTAGAGAGAAGAAAAGAAAAGAGAAAGAGAAAAAGAAAAAGAGGGAAATAAAGAAAGAGAAAGACAGAGAGACCTGAGATTTCCCGCCCCGAATCATAACCGTTGCGACCGAGCTTTGAAAGTGGCGGCAGACCATTAGGCAGAGAGTCGACGCCGTGTCTTAAGGCTCCTCGCGCGAGTTAATGGAGGACGTTCCTGGAAGACCTGCAGGGGCGCAGCTACTGCCGCTCACGCCAGGCTTCCTTCCCTACGCCCAGACAGGCCCTCCCGCATGATGAGCTCCGGTGGAATGTCGCCAGTTTATGCTTGCATTTTTAAGGGGCGAAAATAGTGTGCCAGCTTATGTTTGAAATTTTGGACGGCCGAAAAGAGGGTGCCAGTTTATACTGGCACATTCAAAGGCCTAAAATAGTGCGCCAGGATGCGCTTGCATTTTAAAGGCTGAAAATAGTGTGCGAATTTGTGCTTGCTTTATTAAAGCCGTAAATAGGGTGTCGGTTTCTGTTTTCATTTTTGAGGGGCCAAAAATAGGGAGCTTTGCCCTGCGTACGGTAAGTCTCATTTGTTCAAACGACGTGTTCGCGTGCGTAAAGAACATTTTTACATTGTCATTAGTTCCAGGTGGTTTCCTCACAGCAGTATTCAAAATACAGGCTTTGACATTCGAAAAGTCTATTCTATTTTTTTATATATATAAAAGGACGACGGAGAGGATACCTAGTAACAGCAGCCCATCTTTGTTTTGTGGCGGGAAGGAGGTTTGCTTCGTTTAACTTCCATCTATCTACCTCTTGTCTGCATATCTGCCTCTCTCTCTCTATCTATATCTACTTCTATTTAATTTTATTTATATATTTATAGATGGTATAGAATAATACATATTAAGATTTGTGTGTAACTCTCTCTCTCTCTCTTTCCCTTTCTCTCTCTCTCTCTCTCTCTCTCTCTCTCTCTCTCTCTCTCTCTCTCTCTCTCTCTTTCTCTATTACCATAGCGCGAATAACTCGGAAGCACGCATGTGCATACAAGCTGACACATTTTCTCTCTTTCTCCCCGTACCTCATTTTTTATTTGAATCTATCGTGTTTTTTTTCGTCGTGACATATATTGTTCTTCTATCTCTTGAGCCACCCCCTTTCGTTTCCTCTTTTTCCCCACTTCCTCTATCAGATATGATTCAGTTGGGGACAAGAATGAACGGTTGTATTTTTGCCTACTTCTTCTGGTGGGTGAGTGGGCATATAGTGGGCATAGGGACCAGAGTGAATGATAAGGGCGCGTTGAAAACCTTCTAGGAAAGGCCTTTCGAGGGCGTTATTCTGTTATTCAGGCTGAGGGTCTCGCTAGATTGGATGGAAGCTGGGAATCTCTCTCTCTCTCTCTCTCTCTCTCTCTCTCTCTCTCTCTCTCTCTCTCTCTCTCTCTCTCTCTCTCTCTCTCTCTCTCTCTCTCTCTCCCTTCTCTCTCTCTCTCTCTCTCTCTCTCTCTCTCTCTCTCTCTCTCTCTCTCTCTCTCTCTCTCTCTCTCTCTCTCTCTCTCTCTCTCTCTCTCTCTCTCTCTCTCTCTCTCCCTCTCCCTCTCCCTCCCTCTCCCTCCCTCCCTCCCTCCTTCTCCCTCCCTCCCTCCCTCCCTTCCTTCCTTCCTTCCTTCCTCTCCCTTTTCTTCTTGCTATTATTAGTTTACATAATACGCTTTCATTGGTGAAGATTTCTATGATATACACATATTTGATATAACGAAACACTGTCAATTGGAAACACTGCCAGATCGGCAGTCGCGACCATGGAGAGCAACCCATAACTGTTCTTGAATGCCTAGCCCTCGCACCTTCTATATTTCAACACGTGGAACTCGCCGCCATTACTGTGAGGCCAGCGAGGAATGTAGACTGAGGTGATTAATTGCAGTCGAGTGGCGGAGCGGAAAGATATGGTCTATTGCCGTCACCAAGAGGTGCCTCAGGCAATTCTGTGAAATCAGCAGGAGTGGAGGGAGGGGGAGGGAAAGGAGGGCAAGGGGGAAGGAAGTATTAATGACTCCCACTCTAATCTGCAGCGCGCGAGGGCCTTCAGACCCCTTCCGGGCACTCGTCACCGCAGGAAAGGTTAGGAAAGGGTAGGGGACAGGAGCGTAGCTTATTTTGAACCTCCTTTCGCCAGTTCAGTTCAGTTCAGAGAGATTTGCGAAGACGTCCCTTCGCCCGGGCTATATGCACGTCCTTTCGCCACTCCCTCCTCATGTTAAGTTCTTAGAACTAGTCAGCTGAGAAGGTTCAGTATGAATTAAATGAAAATAAGATTAGCGACATGGGCTGCCCTTTCAAGATGGCGGCGCTTCACGGAAAGAGGATTATGGCGGTGGAGCCCCTGCTTGAGGGTCGAAGCTAAGTCTGCTTTCGTTCCTTTTCACGGCAGGTTGTGTACATTTATCGCCCCTGCTGGGTAGTCACTCATCAATTATCACACTCTGTTCGCTCCATAAAATTACGTCACCTGGGCGCCACAACAGCTCATGTAATAGAGAGGACGTTGCTCCTCGTCATCGCCTCCCCGCTCCCTCTCTAATGTGGTTAATCGCTGAAGGAAAGGAAAGGTTACGTTATAATGTACGGGTTAATGGTATTTTTAGGAGGCCACGTGTGTGGTATTTAGTTACGCCGTCATTCTCACCTCAGGATTATTCCGAGAAGGTGGCAACAGTATTACCAAGAGCGGGTCTTTTGTTAGGATCTCCAGGACGTCAAAGATTTTATTTCTTTTTTGGGTTTGGTGTCAAATGAAAGGCTTAAGTTTACCCATGCCAGTTATGGTGTGCTGACCGGCAAGCACAGGGCTGTGAGATGCGTCAGCAGTCACTGAAAATCAGAGAGTGTGTACTGACATTGGCAACACTTCGAGAACTGGGCGTCACATTGTTCAGTTGGTCCAACAATGCCTTGCGTTTAGCAGACATTAGCATTTGATACTCAGACACGGTGCATCCCCCCGTTAGTACCTTTTTTTTTCCTTGTGCCTTATTTAGCCATCATCAGGGAACATTTAAGACTTCTGAGAAATTATTCCCCTTGTGATCTTACCACGAATGGGGGCCAGATCTCCGGACAAGTCAAAAGACGGCTCTGCAAACGGGGTCCAATCGGCCAGCAGCCCGCCATTGTAGCATTGACTGTGTGCGTCCCGTAATCCCTTTGTTGCCTTATCTTGTTTCCTGCGTCGACAATGACCGTATTTTCAGGGAATTTAGTCGTGAGCCATGTGCACAGATCCAGGAATATGACGCCCTTTTTTCTTTCACGTGATATTTTCCGCCTCTCCTGTCTTCATTGTGCTGACACAGGTTCTTTGTCTGGGTCGGTGGGCAATGGGCATTCTGCATCCTGAAAGTGGGAGCTGGGTTGTAGACCTTTCCTTGCTTTGGCTTAGACCCGCGCAGTCCTTCCATACTCCTCTTTTTTGGCTCTTAGTCCCGCGCAGACCTCTCATGCTCCTCTTATTTGGCTCTTTGTCCTGCGCAGACATTCCATGCCCCTGTATGTTGGATTTCAGTCCTGCGCATTCTTTCTATACCTCCTCTTCTCTTGATCCGTTTTCATACATTTATTGCTTCGTTAAGTCTGCATTATGAAACGAGTCGTAATAATGATATGATATACCCAGTGCTTCCGGTGTAAAACTGAAATGGAATGGAAACTTTGTCTTTGACTTTTCAGTATGTAGGGTTAATAACCTGTAATTCTCATTGATAGAATTTGATGCAAAAAATATTTGGACATTTTTCCCATACGTAACGCCTGTATACAAGTGGCCCTTCATAGAAACTTTCTGGTGATTGGTTGTTGGAACATAATGGGGCGGGGCTTTCATTGTTAGAGTCTGGTAATTGGCCGTTCGTGGAACCTCTCTATGTGATTGGCCATAATGGGTAGTAAGGCGGAACATTTGACTGATTTCGTAGAACGGAGGCAGGATATAAGAATTTAACGAGATTGATCTTCAGGAATGATTTTATTTTTGTTAAATTTCGGACGTGTTGCGTGGCGTAAAAAGTCGAGGTCAGACAAATGAGCAAAAAGTATTGAGGAATTAGATTTAAAAATCCCTGTCTTATTTGTCGTCGATTGATGAGCTACAAGGAGTTAAACAGCCATACAATTCATGAACGAGACTGTTATGAAATACTGCACATAATATCACTCATAGGTTCCCTGCTGAAATTTCACTATCCTCGTTCATTCGTGGTCATGCCTCTTACTCAGCGGGGCGGTATGCAATACATTTGTTCACTGAACATGTATGTCCTGTAGCAGAGTAGGCGAGCTATTCTGACCCTTCCTGCACCACAGGCTCATTAATCTCTTCGCCGACGTGTACTCATAGCCGGTTATAATGGATGGCATACTGCACATCATCCGCTTCTGATAACATCATCAGAAGTTTGTGTCGCCTCCTTTAGCCGCGGAATTCAAGCTCTCGGGGCGAAGATTTTTTTCTTCACCATCCATCTAAATTTCGCGCTATTCGTTCTCATTACCACGCCTGTCGGCCGTTCTGCGAATTATGAAGACCCGCCGACTCAAGGGGCGATGGGCGCCACACGATCCCGGCGCCTTCGTGTTGGTCTTTGTTCGGCGGGAGACGTTTTTTGAAGGCGATGTTTATTCTTGTTGGAGGGTGCGTGTGGGGTAGGAGTACTCCTTTGCCTTTACCTTGCCTCTTCCTCTTTCGTGTGTGTGTGTGTGTGTGTGTGTGTGTGTGTGTGTGTGTGTGTGTGTGTGTGTGTGTGTGTGTGTGTGTGTGTGTGTGTGTGTGTATGTGTGTGTGTGTTCAATTCTAAGGACTGGGTGTTTGGGGATAATTAATCGTTGAATTTTTATTACAATGAAATAAAAGTGGAGTTTCTCCATTAAGGAAGACATCTTGATTATTATTTACGTTTCGGTTTACAGCGTGTCTCTCAGAATGAGAGACTTTAGAACGTGTTAGTAACGCCTTCTGTCAGTAAAAGATAATTGCTGAGGTCATTTACTTACACTTAGGTTAACTCAGAAATTTCGACATGCGATGTTCATTGTTCAGAAATGGCATAAAAAAGGCGCCAAGGCCATATGACTTAGCCTTAATACCCTTGCCACGACATGCTGGTCTTTACCGGAAACTTTCCAAAATGGCGGACGCAAATAGTATTGGGCTACGCCTAGGTGTGTGTGTGTGTGTGTTTGTCTGTATGTGTGTGTGTGTGTGTGTGTGGCATACAATATGTGTCCGTACAGTATTTTTGCATATATATTTTCACGCACATCTACCATCATATAAAACGCAATGACCTTTGGAACTTGGTTTATTTACACACTCTTGCATGGTGTTATATTGAAAAAAAATTGAGGTTCTAAACCCATTGCCCTAGAGGCCGCGCAGGGAGGCTTGGGGCGGCTTGGTGTCCGCGAGAGGGCGTAGCCGCAGGTGCTCGCTTTCCATGAAGGATGACGGCGTGAAGCGTCCCTGATAAAGCCGTCAGGACGACATCATGGACACGGACAAAAGAAACCTCAGGTGCTGTGCGTGTCCAAAGCCTCCGCTCCCAGCTTTGTTCTTGAGCTCTGGGAGGCAGCGGGCA
>BOPN01000567.1:192656-200156 GCA_017312705.2 Penaeus japonicus | reverse complement strand
TTAGGCAATGTCACCCTTCCACATGACAGTCGACCAGGCGGTTTTCCAGCATACTCTAGACATAACTTCCCTCTTAAGAAGACACCCACTTCTGAAATGTCACCATACATGAAGACTGGATCTTTACAGCGACTCAATACTGGGTATGTTGCTGTTGCGCAGCCAGATGGCGGAGCTAGGGATACCATGTCACAAGCTCATGGTTATTGTGGAGCTGAAGATCATGGTGTCATGAAGAGGCAGTCATCCCTTTCAGCACTTCCACTTACTTACAATAAATCTATAAGCACACCAGATGAAGATTTACCCCCTGGGACATATTGCCGTGTAGGTGCCAGGGGCTCACCTGGCCCACCTGCTGGACCCTCCCCGGGGTATGTAAGTATCACACAAGCCATGCCATCACATGTTCTGCCTCATCCTGTCACTACGTCACCCACAAACAAATCTCCATATGTTACATTTGCCATGGCTAAGTCCATGCCTTCGCCCACCAAGGAGCCCGAGAAAGCAGGTGGGGGCTATGTATCTGTAGGAGACATGGCCGAAGGCCGCTGGGCCAATCCTGTGATGATGGCCCCAGAAGATTTTGAAGAGAGTCGGGAGGTTAGTTCAGCACCGCTAGAAAGCACCCGGGGTCGACCAACGTTATCCACGCGACCAAATACATCTGAAGCAACTATTGCTCATAACCGTGGAGCAAGAAGCTTCCCTCCTTTAGCGCCATCACTCTCTAAACAAAGCTCAGGCTATGTTTCTCAGGATTCATTGCCCTTCCATGATCCTGTAGTTATGTCTCCCAAGAGGCTGCTGACCCAGAGCAAAGAGCCATATTCAGACCATAAAGGAACTGCAGTGTGAGCACGTATTATTTCTAGTGAATTTTACTCCATTGTTGCATAAGAAATGTTTCAAGTCAGTCCACTGTTATTCAATATATTTGGCTTGATGAACATATGAAAGTCATAAAATGATTCAGTTATGTGTAAGACTCTTCCTGAGGCAAAGTCCAAAGGCAAAGTTTTCTTTGCCTTGAGAAACTTACTTAACAGACTTCCATTACACTGGATATTAAATGATATATGTAAAGACACATTTATTGTGTGTTACCAAGTATCTATGAATGCAGTGGTTCACTCAATATTCTGGAGCATAAGATGATGAGAAGCAGCCAATATGTGCGTCTATTATTTTGTGTAGCATTGTTAATTGGGGGGGGGAGGGTTTTAGTGCAAATCATGGTGGTGTTACTAATTCTTGATCCCTCAGTTACCTATGTGGTACACCTTTAGAAAGTACAAAGATTTGATCCCGGTAGTGGTGTTTGCCCAGCAGTATGTGATGGTATTAGTTATGTTAAGTTGGTGTATATATGGATAGAATTGTTAAAATAAAAAGCGAAAAAAGAAGAAAAGAAAAATATGTGGTTTTCACCATTAGAGTAAAGAAGTCTTCAGAAGGCAAAAATAAGCTATTCCAATCTATCCTGGGATGTGGTGGAGAAAGAAATCTCAAAAAAAATAAAAATAAAACAAAACAAAGGAACACCTTAAATTCTGATCTTTACAGATATTGTGTGTGAGAATTAGATTTCTGTTTGTTTCATGAAATGCTAGGACTGTGATTTTACCCAGAAGTTTGCTGCTCACTTATTTTAACGCTATTAAAACATGACATTCTGGAATTTAGTGGTGTAATTCAAATCATATGTGGATAAAGTGTGGCAAAGTTTTGGTTGGTTACCAGCAATGTGTCTGATGTTACTATTGCTTGTTGCTATTCCCAGTGCAATACCCACCATAGATCATGATGCCATGTTGAAGTTATGTTGAATTGTCGGAATAATGAAAGACCTTCAGATGTTACCTCTATACAGCTTCATATTTTTATTTGTTTGGCAGAGAAAGCCATATAGATGCCACATCCCTTGACACATAGATGTTGATTTTGTACAAAAAGGACTGTTACAGAGAATTTACTTATTGATAGAATCTCAATAGAAGCAGGCAGTTGGACTGACCTCCACACTGCTAAAGCTCTGAAACAAAACAGACTAGAAGGTGAAGGGGCTCTGCTACATGTTGGGAAAAGAATGATTGTTTGAAGTTATTCAGTGCTGGCTATGTCTCTCCAGTTCTGTGCCAAGTTATTGTTCACATGGTGAGAGTTCCAGATACACTTCCTAATGCTCAATACATCTCAGTTTCAATACTCAGTTTGCATATGTAAGGAGGATCTGGAGCCAGTTGCTTTTTTCAGATTGTGTAGCACTGTGTTTTAAAAGGTAGTGGGTGAATGGGTGTGATGGCAACCTGTGGTATATAGGAGCACTTTTGCTTTTGCAGGACTTTATAACATTTTTATTTCCTTTTATTATTTCAGTAATCATTTTTTAAATACATTTAGAGAGGTGGACTAAAATATTGCTCCCATGCAAATATAAAATGGACATTTGCATTGGAAAGTGTAAAAGATCAGCAGCTTTGCCACCTATATACTTCACACCATCTTGCTTTCCCCATTAATATTATGAAGAGAAGGGATACAGAGGATTATTATTTTGTTCAAACTCTTTACATCAGCAACAAGAGCAAAAAGTCGAGATGTTGAAATTCACATAATCAGATCACAAAGATATGATCTTCTTTTCCTAATGAGATGGAGAACCAAGGGGTGAGCAGTAGACTCAACTACATACTCAAACACAGTGAGAGTGATCCTGTTGTGTTTTAGAATGTTTATTGCATGTATTATACTTGTTATCTGTTCATGTATGTTAACTTACCGCCCAATACTTATCACTTTGCCATTATCGTCCATGCACCATAAGAGCTTGTTTCTCACTGCACATCCATGAAATCAAAAACAGTGTCCAAACTGGCTGCTGTATTCTCTGTGCTATAGTTAGACATACAGGTCTTACAAACAATTCTCATAACCAATCAGCGAATGTGACTTGAAAATTTACATTTGATGAAAAATGTAGATTACACTACTCTGTGCTGATAGGGTCAGGCAAGCCGTACCATTGTAGAAGTTAACATACTGTGTATCTCTAAGATACAGCATTAATGTCTGCTCAAGTTTAAGTATCCCAGACACTTTAATGGGGAAGAATTTTATGGAAATGCATTTGATAAGATTGAGTGATATAACTATTTTGTTGATAATCTGTGAGACCGAGCGGTATTTTTTATTGAAAAGAGATTGAGTTGGCAGAAACGGATTATAAAAACGCATGAACTAGAAAGAAGAGAGTGATTATTATTACAAAAATATTCATTTTAAATACATACTGTATTAATTATGATATTAAGGTGAGAGTTACAATTTTCAGGAAGTACTTTCAGGTGGCCAGCAATACTATCTGAGAGTTAGAAACAAGGCTGAAACTTTTAAGAAACCTGTACTCTTTTCTTGTTTCATTTTGTGTGAGTTTGATATTGAAGATTCATTTATAAGCTGCTGGTCTCATTTTGCCTTAGAGTACTGTGGTCATGAAGGTATAAGACATTTAAAATAGGGGATATTGCATGCATGTTCTGCTTATATATTCATTTCAGAGAAATATATTGAGTAATTTTTTATGAATGCCCATTGTCTTTTCCAGTTATGTAAAATATGCTCTTTCAGGAAAATAGAAGTACCTATTTGAAGATTTAGATAAGCAAGACAAAAATTATATAGATTTTTAAATATTGGGAGTCTATGTTTTTTGTTTTTTTATTCAAAGTAAAGAACACTCATTAGATGATTTATTGAAACAAGAAATTAAGTTTCATGGTTATAATTACATTTTTTTCATCAAGGTATTCATAAATGGGATTCTTATCTCAGAGACATTATAGAACAATCTAACTGTCTAGTCCTCATAAATAAACTTGTACAAAGTGATTCTGAAGTGAATGTTAAGGAGGTGTCAAGACCTCAGCAATTATGAACAAAGTCCAAAAGTGTTAATTGTCTTTGAATGGTAAGATATTATAGGAACCCAAAGTAACTGGGGTATATGAACCCCTTTGATACTAAAAGGTTACCTGTTTATAATCTTGCTTATTTAAAAAGAATATTTGAGTTTGGATTCCCAAAGGGGAAAACTCACTGACCGAATTCAAATAGTCATAGATCAAATGGCTTAATCGTGCTTAAGATTCAAAAGAGGTATTCTAATAATCTTGTTTAATGAATTATCAGAAAGTTGAAGTTCCATGTTGAGCATGTATTTCCTATAGGTTCAGAGTTGCTGGTTTTGTCACCCGTAATTACTAAAGAAACTGCATACAAATATTGACGAATTATATGAGGTTGAGTAATGCACTGAGGACACGAGACTGAGAGGTGAATGTCTGTGCCAGTATGTAAGTTGACATCGATGTTAAAGATATATTTAAACCGCCCATAAATATACTGAACCTTATGTAAGACTTCAAAATTTGTGCCAAAGTGACATATGGCGAAAAGGCAAGAGATGCTTTTGTGTTGATTGTTAAATATATATAGATTAACTAATACAGCATTGTAGATATTTTTTATGTAACATTAATTGGACTTTAATTTCAAAGTGTTCTTGTGATAACTGTATACAGTGTCTATTGAATTTTGTAAATATATTTTCTGTCTGTGTAATTAGTTCCACGATACAAAGATTACTTTTTTCATGATACAGTAACAAGACTGAAGTCAATTCCATGATCAAATAGATAATTTATTATTCCGTGATTTTCTACTGCCCTCGTTGCCATACTGTCACAAAGCTCTCGAGAAATGTATTGTTTAGTCTATGATAAATTCAATGGAATCAAGTCCCTCCCCTTAAATGGTTTATTTGTAAAGGCTCATGCTAAGTTTTGTTCAGTAATGTTTCCTGGTGCGCCTAAATTTCAATTGAAGCTTTCGAGGTTTAAGTTTCTGGTTCCAGCGATGCTGCAGAAGACATTTTCATGACTAGCATGAGCCGTGAAAGAATCATCCCAGACTTTCCCATGTCTTCCTTTTTCTTCCTAAAGAACCTCATTTCCCGTGAGATTACTGACCTATCTGTTACCTTTAAGTACTTTGGTGGTAACTATATTAGGGTTACTAAAAAAAGAAAAAAAAGAAAAAAAGTACGCCCTTTGACTGAATGTCGCAATCAATATCTTTGAGCCGTATGTATATGAAAATAGGACTTGTTCCCTGTTTGTGAATAATGATATTTAGGCTTTATTGAAATTTATGATTTTAGGTCAAAGTCATTGATTGTTGAACATACCAATATCCTCCTCTTGGATTTGTGCTGTAGGAAGCCAATGCATAAACCTTGGCTATTGGACATACCATGTTTGTGTGCAACATACTCTTAGGGCTAAAATGTAATTATTACACTGTAAACAGAAAAAACATGTATGTACAAAGATTGAAAATATTTTATTGGAGAATTCTGTCTTTTGTTAACCTTACACTAATGAACTTGTATTAATTCTTTCGTTTTTATTTGAAAAGAAATGTGACTATTACCGTATGAAATGATAATGTTTAAAAATGTATTCGATTTTATTATCATTTCGCGACTCTGAAGCATTAATTGCATAACAGATCTATTTCTAATCAAAGGCTGACCGCACTCATGGTAATTACAAGTTGCTGTAGATAAGGGTTTGGATATACGATGAAGTAGGATAGAAGGTCAATGAATAAACTTTCAGCACTTTTATGAAAAAAACTTCACGATTCAGTGTAAATATCACAACACAATTATATTATGCGCCAATTATAAGCCCAAAATTAGGAATATGATACTTTCAATATATAGAGGAAAACGGCACTTGGAAACATGCTCTTATTACAATTCACAGTATAGTGAATCATACACTGTCATACATCTAAAAGAAATGTAATAATGTGTCCACTTTTAATATACGAAATATATTCCCTGTTTTGTTGCGCATTTTAGATGTTCACCGGAATACTCGTCTTAGAGATTATGATCAGTTAATGAGATCCTGTTTTTTTTTTTAAAGGGAGGTAAACAAAATTTGTTTCGTACCTCGTCTCCAGAACCAACATACGGAATGTGAATCGAATAAAGCGCGGGAAGGATGACTGTTTTCACATCCCAGAATATTTGGCAAATGTCTAGAAAGGCTTACAAGGGAGACAAATAACGTAAAAAGAAACAATTTTTATTCATTTATTTATTTATTCATCTTTAACAAATTTCCACACAAAACATTGATATATCTATACAACATTTATCATCAATGTCTAACCCTTTTGCAAATATTCTAAATTCTTACATAATATACAAAAGGCAGTTAAAATCACATGGTAAAAATCATGTTTAATACAATTGTTACCTTGCGGGAATTATAATGATGATAGTGAAAGGGATTCTGATGACCGCTGCAGTCGCAACAACTAAAGTAATGGTATGGGATGGTAATAAAGATAATAAAGATTGATTAAGATGGTAGTAGTAATAACAATAAAAATGATAATGATATTAATGACAGAATGGACGTAACAATGATGCCAATAACAATGATGAAAATACAGATACCGTTTCATAGTAATGGCGGCAGTAAGGACAATGATTGTATTGCTACTACTAAAAATGAAGACAAACATCGCTTTTATCTTTATTGTTGTGATTTGAAATTGAAATACCTCACATGGCTTACTTTCTTGGTTATCACCTAGAAATGGAAAATCATTATTATGGTGACAACAAAACGGCCCTTTTACAGTAAAACCAAGAACAATGGTAACAATGACAATGATAAAACGCAAGGATATAAATGATAATGATAAGGACAAGAAAAATAAAAAAGTATAGTGATAACAAAATATAATAATAGTAATGATAATATTTATATTACCAATGATGAAAATGATAATATTGATAATGATAACAATAACATTGATGCTGTTAATAACAAGAACAATAATAATAATTTAGATAATGATGAAAATGAAAATAACGATATTATGCAAAGTTTGTTACAAATGTGACAGGCTGTAAACAAACATACAATATACATCAACATACTAGCACATAAAAGCCTTTTAGAAACTTTGAAAGTTAAAATGAAGATTTTACATTGTTTATGACATACATATGCAATATACAGCTCGTAGACGAAGATGACAAGAGATGGATAAGCATGTAAAATGACGCACATGATAAAGATATATCGCACGAATATATTTTCAAATGTCTTTCACATTTCGTACTCGCAACAATGGGAGTATGAAGCCCACACGCACACACACACACACATACACACACACACACACACACACACACACACACACACACACACACACACACACACACACACACACACACACACACACACATATATACACACACGCTATGTTTAAATCAACATTGCGCAAAATGAAATGGCAATGAAATTTCTCAAGGTAGTTTAACAATATTCAGGTTCTCAGAATTGGAAATTACATGGCATTTTTTAAAATTCCGTTCTAACAAAAGTTTCCATAATTTTGTGAAATAGA
>BOPN01000567.1:175156-185156 GCA_017312705.2 Penaeus japonicus | reverse complement strand
AAGCAAGCAAACTCCTCTTCTACCTTGGTGTTGGTCCTCCGGGCAGTGGGTGATGTCTGCAGCCTCAGTAATACTTCCCTCCAGTCCTCAAGCCTTGGGTGACACATCAACATTCTAGCAACAGAGAGAGAAATGAAAAGTGAATGGGATTATCATGCCTCGGGGGGGAAGGGTGGGGGGGAGCTCCGTCCTAAACCTCTCAGTTATCTAGATGTATCACCTTCACTTAATAATCAATACTACTCGCGTTACATATCAGTATCATAGGGTATATCAACCCAACTCATAAGTGTTAATATGCAATAAATCATTATTTATGCGATTTTTTTAAACGTAATTCGGCGTCGGTAGCCGCCTGTGTCACTTTCTTTCTCATTACCTCGACTACTACTTCTACTACTACTACTACTACTACTATAATCATATCTACTGCTGATACCATTATTAAAAACACCATTACTGTGATTACCATTAGTATCTTCACAGACATTATCATCACATCATTAGTTAATTATTTATCATAAACGATCAAAACGATAATTTTATAGAAACATAGGGTGATTAGCGATAATGACCTGAAAGTTATTAGCAGCATCAATATCATATACCAACGGATTATCCCCAGTATCGCGCTGTGCCAGTCTGTCGACACTTCGTTCTGCTTTTTTTTAGATTTTTTTTACTGAATGGAGCAAGCAAATGCAATTTCCTGGTGCATGTGCGAACTGTAAAAATGTGTATCTTTTCATCAGTATAATGGATCTAACAGAGTTCAATTCATCATGCTTGCATTACTATGGATTTCCAATAATTCAGTTGATCTTTCACAAAATATCGGACAGATTCTTTGACGTGTTGTAAAAAGCTAATCTGAAGATATACAGCCATTATGTATCAATAACAAATGGAACAGATTGCAAAAAGGGTTATATTCACTTATATGGAAATATCATTCCATCAATCTATTCATATATCTTTTTTGTTGCTGATAATTCAGTTCTGAGTTTTGCTTTCCGCCCTTTGACTGTACAATGAATACCTCCCTTGCATTTCGCCTATTCTCTAAATTTTGTTCTTGTCTCTTTCAAAATGAAATTACAGCTGCCCTTAGTATTACAAATACACACGGTCTGGTCCAGTATATCTTCTTCTGTCCGACAAGTGTATTTCTTTTTCCATCCTTTCAGTGATAATCGACTACAGGCATGACTAATACCTACACAAAAGGAACAATACCTAGTAAATAAATCTAAAAAACAGCAATCGTCATAATGAGCAAAACATCACTAAACCACCAACGGATGATCTACGACGCGCTAGTCTGCAAGCGGAGAGCGAGGCTGTCCACTCACCCGAGCTGGAGGAGGCCGCCCCGCCTCAGCCCGGCGGTGTCTCTCTACCTCACTGCGGGCGTGGCGGAAGAGGGGGGAGGAGGGAAGTCGCGCGAGTCAGTGGGCGTGCCATGATTAGACCTATGGCTGCTGTGACATGGCCTATGGCTTCTACGATAGGACCCATGGCTGCCACGATAGGACTTCGGGCTGTCATGACATTACCATGGTAAGGTCTAGGGCTGACATGACACACGTTTGCCATGATGAGACCCTATACCAGCTATGATAATGCCACATTCTATGGGTGTTTGTAATCGCACTTTGAAGTATAGCATTGATGTGATTTGAACTGGCGTCGTTTTATTTTCATACATTAATATGTATACACTCATAAGCACGCATACATATTCACACACACACACACACAAACAAAGAAACACACATATGTATATGTATATATATATAAATATATGTGTAAGAAAACAACTTTAATACTTACACGGATATATAAAGCGTGTGTCTGTATGCATGTGTCATACGGACGTCTCTCTTCTACACACATCAGGGTTGGCTGGCACTTGGTAGTCGCTGGCGTCGACGTGGGAAATCTTGGAAGAAACGGGGCTCACGTCGGTTGCCTCGTATTTTCTGGGTTGGTGCTCTTTGGTGGGACTCACTCTGTGGGATAAGGGCGCCGTCTGGAGTCTCCGAGAGGAATCGGACACTTTGGCGGTAGGGAATACAGGGGCGAAGTGTCGGCCGCTCTTCGGGTCATCGGCTCGAGGAGACTGCCGCGTCAGGAGGATGATCTCCCCCGTGTCTCCTTCGACGAGCGTGGCCGGCCGACCGGCCCCGTACGGCTCAGAGTCTCGCCTGGCACTGAGGTCGTGGCCGGGGACATCGTGGATCGGGAGGGCGTACGTAGCCTTCTTACTCGGCCTGACTATCTGAGGAGGCGAAGTCGGCAACTTCCGTCTCGTGGTCCTCTTTGGCGGAACGTGTTGTGAGGTGCAGTGGCACGCGGAATCCTTTGGTGGCGTCACCTGGTTGCAAGTGAAGAGGGAGTCCGATGGCGATCGAAGCTCCCCGGGTGAGGACAAAGAGCCTCTAGACTCTCCACTCGGCGGAGACACTCTCCGGTGAAGGTCCTCCGGCGACGTGGGAAGCACTCTAGAGCCTCGAGGAGAGTCCCGAAGGTGTCCTGGAGAGGCCGGTAGTTTCCTGAACTCTGCCGAGACCGATGATGGCAGTCTCCGCGCTCCGCAGGAGGATGAACGCGAGTGTGGATGTCGGTGATATTTAGATGCGGCGGCGTCCTCCGTCGGAAGGGCTTCGTAGGCTCTCCCGTCGCCGGCCTGGCGCTCCGCAGCCGTCGCTTCGCCCACGGGCATGAGCTCCCGAAGCTCCGGATCCGACTCAGACTCAGACAAGCCCGAATCGTCGCTCTGCGAGTCGGTCAGGCGAAGGTCCTGTCAAGATGAAAGTGGAAAGGTTGGAATTCTGGCAAATGACACAAGTCACACAGTGAAAACTCGGCTCGAGTAATTAGTGAGCCAGACATGTTTTCAGGAACGAACACAAAATGGATGTTAAGACTTTTTAAAGCTTCCATAGTTTTAACCTAACGAGGGAACAGATTGCACCCAATATGGCCTTTTCTCTTTTTGTGACTGTGCTTCATCTTAACACATTACTGTGGTTGTATCTTGCAATGCAGAGACAAAATAAATTTAAGCTACGAAGGTTGATAGACAATACTGACCTGTCTCTCTCTACTTCTGTGATGACTGTCACGAGATTCCTCCTCTGGAGTCGGCGCGTGACTGTGTCTGTGAGTGCACGAGCACCTCGCAGGCGACAACTGTCTGTCAGCCTCTCCCAGCTTATACAGGTGGCTGTCGCCGAGTTGGTGAGGACTCGCCACACTCTGGCTGTCGCTGGAGGAGCAGCTTTCGGGGCGCGTGTGCACGAAGGCATGCGTGGCGGCGTCAAGGGCGTCCTCGTCCTCATCGCCTTGGCTGCGCAGGTCCATCTCGTGCGACTCTTCCTCGAGGTCATGAGGAAGGACGTCGAGGCTGTGTGGCCGCCGCTGGATCGACTTCACGACGTCGGGGTCATAGTCGTCGCCGGCCGTGGGCGTGAGAGCTACTTCGACCACAGGCTTTTTGGGTCGTCGATGAACCCTTTTTGCAACGACCACACCCACAAGCAGCAAGATGAGTAACACCCCTACCCCGCCCAGCGCAGCACCGAGCAAGGGCGGTATGTCAGGCATACCTTTGGCATCTGTTAAAAGGAGAGAGGCGTTATAATAAGCTTAATTTCCACGCATTAAATTGTGGTGTGTGTGTGTGAGGGGGGGGGGGGGGGCAAAACTATGCATCCCAAAGACTACTACTACTACTTGTCACTTACTCATACTCCAAAGCATATCAGAAGCAGTACAAAGCTAGTCATAAACTTGAATCACAGATTAATAAAACAACGTGCTACAGCTTCAATTTTTAAAGGCTGTACAATCTATATCCACCTTTCTTTGTCAGACGCTTTATTGACTATTCGCCATCAATTACCTTTGCAATTACATTCACAGAGTTAGATGTTGGGCTTAAATTTTCGATGAGTAACGGCGATCAGTTTTAACGTTAATCAATGTACATGAATTACAAAAAGTGAGCATTTACTGATTAATTCCACGAGAGGTATTTGACTCATTTCACTTTTTCCTCATAGTTCATATCAAATAGCCGGTTTTATATGAATTGCATCGGATTCGGGATAAAGTGTTCAGAAATAGTTCGCAGCTTATCAAATTTATGAATACACACATCACTTTATGAAAAAAAAACTATTACTTTTATTTGACCATAATTCTTTCCTTTCTACATAAAAGAATAGGAGGGATACATATGAGCTATGGTAATGGCTACGTTCAAATTGTGAAAACGCGTAGAAACACACATGCTCAAACTACATGCAACATATACAGACTTGGTCTCTCTCAATATCTCCACGCTGAGGATGTTGATGTATGTTGCCTTCAAGAAGTCAGAACTAGTGCTCGCTATGCAAAAATTGCGGGATACACTTATTATGACAAACCTAATATGGCTAATCCCTCTACAAGAGGGCTTGGCATATATATTAAGAACTCCATACCATCCAAAGTGATCGATGACAAGCGTGACACATGTGCTGAATATCTTGGTGTTAGATTATTTCTTGATGGCAAAACTATCATTATTATTAATGTATTTAACCCGCATGATAGTGAAGAGGTACCTAAACCTTCTGACAATATGTACTGTGTTATTATGTGGAGATTTTAATGCTCGCCATCCTCTCCTTGGCTCTGAGGGTAGCACCATTGGCAAAAACGGTAAGGTATATTATGATTATCTTCAACACACAAGTGACGCTAAAAATGTCTATTATGTCCTTTAAAAATACTCATTTTCTAGGGGGCAAATTAGATTATGTAGCCTTGTACAATCAGCATTATTTACCAACCACTACAGAGGCATCCATTCTTAATCAGCGACCACTAAATAAATATAACCCTACCATTATGTAAAAGAGACCCACCCCAGCCACGTTTACGATATCATATAGCCACTAAATATCATGACCAATTCATTGAAAGAATTACCTGTTGGTATGAGGACTTTGCTCCTATCAATCTCGATCATTTTAATGATACACTCTGTCAGCAAGTTGGCAATATCATTAATCAACTTCACCCCAAAAACCCCACCATACATAGGTCTCCAACCTCCAGAGTCAAACGTGCACGACATCTAAACAAAGACTCTGAGATTAAGCATCTTGAAAAATTAATACGATCAACTGTGAGTCAGCTTAAACATTTAGGAAGCAACCCCTACCTAGCTAAGGACCTTGTTTTCTTTAGTAGAAAGCTGAACGAAATAATTACTCAAAAGCGAGAAGAGAGTTTGTATGCCTGGGCAGAATCAATTGACTCTACAACTCCCATGAGTAATGTGTGGAAGGACATCAATAAGATTAAAGCTAACTCATACAATGCAACACCTCATCCTCATCCAGAAACAGTAGCTTCATCTCTTCTTAACAAATGGTGTGAGGATTCTTCTCTTGATAATCTTCCATTATCCATACGCAAGTGCTCTTCCAATTTAAAATACAAAAATGAAATTCATTATCAGTGTCAATTAACATATGATGCTGACATACCATTTACAACTGACGAACTTCTTGCAGCAATTAAGACTGGAAAATCCACTGCACCTGGGGACGATGGCATTACATATGACATTATCCGGTTCCTTGCTAAGGTACAAGCAAAGGGAAGAAATCCTCTTCTAGCTCTCTTCAACTTAACCTATGCTACAGGCACTCTGCCTACCTCCTGGAAACAGGCAACCATCATTCCCATTCCAAAACCAGGACGCCCAGACGAATTTCGACCAATCTCACTAACATCCTGTCTCTCCAAAACCTGTGAAAGAATCCTTCTCACTCGTCTTCTTTATCAGACCAAAGACCAAATTCATCCATCTATCTTTGGTTTCCAGAAAGGGAAAGGAACACAAATGTGTTTAGCACAGTACCTAAATGGAAGCAAAGCACAGTCTTCATACTTAATAGACTTTAAAGGTGCTTTTGACAGAGCTTCTCCAACAGCAATTCTCCATGAATTAACTCTATTGGGAGTTAAGGGAAAGCTACTGTTATGGATAAAGGACTATTTATCTACAAGGAAAGTTAAAGTATGGTACCAAGGTACCTTTAGTGCTTTCGGTAAACTAGAGTTAGGTACCCCACAAGGGGGAGTATTGTTCCCTACACTAATTAACATACTTATGCACTCTATCTGCAAACTGAACAATGAGTTAGGAGACCTATGTAATATCATATCATATGCGGATAATACCCTCAAAGTCTTTGATAGGGGGGGAATATGTACTCAGGAGATTCAGCAAAAAGTGTGCTTCTCTTGGCCTTATAATCAACCCTATTAAAACCAAACATATATCCAGACCTCGCCAACTGCCCTATATACCAAGCTTAGGTGGACAAGTTATTGCAAGGACTTACTCCTACAGGTATCTTGGTGTTCTGGTGATTGCTCCACACCTCATGTCACGCAATTCTCGTTTCACCCAGGAAATTATTCACGATATCAAAGAACGTTGCTTGGAACGTTTAAGACCATTACAATTTATATGTAACAGATACGTTGGTGCCTCCCTCAGAGTCCTGAGGTTGATGTATATTACCTTGGTTCGGTCCGTGATTGACTATGCGAGTCCGGTTCTTAGTCTGTTACCTCCAAATGCCCTCAAACCCCTTGAAGTTCTACAGAACAAGGCTATGAGAATTATACTTGGCTGCCCAATGACTGCCAAAGTTCTGGTCATGAGGAAAGAATTAGATCTCCCCACAATCCACAGTTGTGTTACCCAAATTAATACCGTTCTTGGTACTTGAATCTTGCAGCTCCTACCCAAACCACAGATTTCCCAAGCTCTGGCAAATGAGATCAGTCACAGAGTCAGGTTTGCTCGGCCTCGATATTCCAATGTAATGCACTCCAACTTAGAATGGAAAGCCCAAACTGCCCAGACCATCCTCAGCTTCAATGTCTGGAGCAATGATGCTCTTAATATCTCAGAAACCAAACTATCTGCACCATGGCATAGAACTCATGTATATGTCCATATTGACAAACTGCCAGGACCTAAATCCATGATTTTGACATCAGAACTGAAGTCTCATTACCTGAAGTATATAGAAGATATCCTCCATCCTCTTGATGGTGAACCCCCACTTGCAATCTACTGTGATGCCTCCACTGATTCTCATGGAGCGGCTGGGATTGGAGCTCCACTCCCGACATTTCTTATAGCGAAAGTGTGCGGATTTCAGACTGGGCAAGCACAACTGATGCTGAATCATTAGCCATATACCATGCCATAAAGGAAGGTAGTGAACAGGGGCGCCACCTGGCTGTCTTTTCTGACAGTCAGGGTGCCCTCTATAGACTCACTGCATTTAACCCAGAAAACATGGTATCTAAAAACATCCTACAACAAATTTCCAGATTCTCAGAGCAGGGTATACAAGTGTCATTGCACTGGATACCCTCTCATATAGGAATACCATCATGTGAAAAAGTTGACCAGTTAGCCAAATTCGCACTTTCCTATGAAGAACCACACTATGCTATACCATTATCTCTTACTCAGATGAAAAGACGTATTAATAGCTGTTTAAGAGATTATGAGGATCAGGTATGGGATACAGAAAAGATGAAAAGGAATGGACATGGCACTATCTGAAAGTATTGCCGGGACATCATACATGGACAAGCCCTATGAAATTTATAAAGGTCTGTCACGGAGGCAACAAGTTATACTAACCAGGCTACGCATAGGCTATCACTGTACTATACATTATGTGCAGGATGAAGTTTTGGATGTAAAACCAGTCACATATCACCACTGTAAATTGTGCAAAAAAACTAAATCACATAGTCTCAACCACTACTTGCGTTACTGTACGGAAACTGCATCCTATCGATCGAACAACACTGTACAAAGAAGATCACTTGTAGATTATATTAATCTTATTATAGACACTGGTCTTGTCTTTGACATGATCAGTGACATAAAAGGTTTTTTTTACCGACTAGGTAAAACATGTAAATATGTTAACCAGTATAATGCAGCCCCTCAGGTATGTAAGATTTGTGCTTGACTAAGCCCTTTACGCAATAGAAGCTTAGCCAGTTTGGATAGATGCTTGACATCTTACCCTGGCTTTTTGCAGGGCATGTAAATTGTTCTGCAAATAAACTATATCAAATCAAATATACAGAGTTGGAAGAAACAAATATACCCAGATCATGGGATGGGCAAAGACTGATATTGAAAAGTGCATGATTAGCAAATGTGCGAACCAATTTAATCTCTTCTTTAACTAATAGTAAAATATAAACTAAAAACAGAACTTAATTGATAGCATCAAGGACAACATTGTTTATAGTAAAGAAAAGGAAATGTGTGAAATCCAAAGGGGAAAATTTCCGTCGGTGTATGATCATGACACCCACTTTGAAATGAAGAGAGGCAAGACAAAAGATAAAACAGTATACAGAGAAAATCACACTAAAAATGAACGAAATAAAAGTAGCGAGGGAAGTATTATACCATCATACTGCATGCAAGCAGTAATAAACAAGACCTAGATAGAGTCAAAGGAAAAATCCTCGACTGGATGAAAGACTCTCTACTTGAAAGACAAATGAGCACAGTAATTAGAGGGACACATTCTGCTTTTATCCGTTGTACCTTAAATATGTCTTGGCACCCGATTATGCGTACTATTTTCTTCAAAGATTTGGGGTTCGACATAAGCCAAGTTTCGCCGATGGCGCGAAAGTTACAACAAAGAGTAATAAACGACTTTTCATTCTAAAGCTTCCAGAAAGACTTAGTAGTGTGGAGTTGTACGCAGACTTTGGAATTAATAACAATAATTGTCATGTGGTCATGTTTAGGAAAAATAATAACGGAAACTCGGTATCATACAAAACGGATAAAGAATAATCGTAGAAGGAAACTCAAAACCCGAGGATCACCTGACAAGGTTCCCAGCGCTAGACCGAATCGCAGACATGAAGGTGCTTCCGTGTGTGTGGACGCATGTATGGCATGGCTGTCATAAAACCTACGAGAAAGTAATTGATACGAAGGACCCAATTTACAAAGGAAACACTCAAATTAGAGAGAGTTTAAAGAGCAACCACAAGATGGGCGTCACTGTTAAAGGATTTGTTTCAAAGATAGATTACGGAAATACGACTTACTGCTTTGGACGAGAGAAGGAAAATGGACGACATGATTCTGCTGTACGGCAATGTCACAGGAACAATTAAGCAATTAAGTTAGACAAGGATGATTTAATAATGATCAACACAGACGAATGAGTCGTCACAGTAAATTTTCCGAATAGAACCATCAGAGAATAATAACATGTGTGTACAAAAAATATGCATCGATTTAAAAAGTGTTATGATAATCTAAATATTGTAGACGGTAAGAAAACACACACACACACACACACACACACACACGCAAACGCACGCACACAACGCAACTTGCTGTAGGCCTACTTGGAGCGGCGTGCTGTTGGGCGCTGGTGGTGAGGACCTCCATCAGCAAGGTCTCGCTCGAACCGCGGGCGTTGAAGGCGGAGACCTGTAACGTGGCGCCCACACCCGCGCGGAGCTCCGTTACCACCCACTCCGGGAAGTCACTGGGGAGAAAGAGGCGGGGCTTGAGACTCGGAAATTACGTGGAAGGAGGAGGGGACCGAGAGACGGACGGAGGGAAGAAATGAGGGATGTGTGTATATATATATATATATATATATATATATATATATATAGAGAGAGAGAGAGAGAGAGAGAGAGAGAGAGAAATTGTAATGTCAAAGGAGTAACGGTAGAAAGGAATTAGGGAAGAAGAGAGAGAAGGAGAAAAAGAGAATGAGAAAAAAACATAAACAAAAACAGACAGACAGATACATAGAGAGAGAAAGACTGAGCGAAAGAGAAGATATGAATGAAAATAAAAGTTGTTCGCTTACTTCTCCTGAAAAGCGCAGTAAGCGAAATGTCAGGA
>BOPN01000567.1:162656-165156 GCA_017312705.2 Penaeus japonicus | reverse complement strand
AACGCCGACTTTGATTGTTTACTTATCAAAAAAAAAAAAAAAAAAAAAAAAAAAAAATCGTAACCTTTCGCCTGTCTGTCAATCATATTTTCGCACTGCATTTTTCCTCTTACATTTTCAAGTGACTGACTTTTATCTCTGTTTCCTTCTCCCTTCCAATTCCTCGCTTTTTCTCCACCAAGACGTGCCAGTGCAGAGCCACAGCTGCCTCCAGGATGGCCGCGCCTGCCAGTCTGGACATCAGTCGCGGAGAAGACAATGAAAAAGGCTCGAGCGGATCAGTGCCGTGCCTTGTGGACAAAGCCGCACTGAGAAACACAAAAGCGAACGGAGGCGACTTAAAACCGTAATTCTATTTAACTTTTCAACGCCATGAACTAACAGGAGCCTTATATACGCCGTGATTTATTTCCTCGTGATGATATTAACTGAAGGTAATCTAAATAATTGCCACATCATGTAGACTTGTATCTTTTCGTACCAGTAGGTCAACTTTTGAAAAAAGAATTTGAAGGTATGAATGTTTAAACGCTTAGCTGTTGATGGATACAGCGGTTTAATATTGTAATGGTACATGGTCCAAGAAGAAATATAATCGAGCTTACAGTTGCAAGACCATTGCACGCTGGCATTTAAAAGCGATGGCGTTTGAATAATACATTTTAGAATCTAACGCCGACCCTAAAATCGTTACCTTAGACCTGATATATATTGGAGGACCAACCAGCCCCTCCCTTTGAGAGAAAAAGCGAACAACACACCGGCCATGAAAGGAAGCGGGCAATATTTCACTGCATGGAAATCTTTTATAGTCAACAGAAGTACAGAAGTGCTATTCGTTTCATAACAGTAAAGGATGAATAGCAGAAATGCTTTGTTAATTCAAAAATAAAAATGTACATACGAAGCAGGAAAAAGATCCACAGCGACGTGGAATGTCATAGACATTGTTTGGGAAATTTGGCCTGAGCGCCAACCGCCGGGATTTTTCCTTCATTTTGTCCTATTTGAAAAGGCCAGGTCGACTTCTTTTCTCACCCTCGTTGCACACACACGCAAGCGCGCGCATCGAAAAACAGACAGAGAGACCGGTAAATAGACAGGGCACAGTCTCCCAGATTGACAGATGGACGGAGAGAGTGACAGAGCGAGCAACACGTACGTTTGACGGTGAGGTGGACGGCGTTGCTGATGGTCTTCGCCTCCATGTTGGCGGCCTCGCAGGTGTAGGAGCCTCCATGCTGCCTCCTCACGTTCCTGATGACGAGGGAGAGGCCGCTCATGACGACGCCCGCGCTCATGTTGTGCTCCATCGTCGCGCCCTGAGGGAGGGAGAGAGAGAGAGAGAGAGAGAGAGAGAGAGAGAGAGAGAGAGAGAGAGAGAGAGAGAGAGAGAGAGAGAGAGAGAGAGAGAGAGAGAGACGGTTACTCACAATTACATACTCCTGTTATTCATTTACGCTTACATAAGCAGTGTAGAGGTGTTGTAGTATGGTGACGTAAACCCTGGAAGTCTATTTATTTATCTGTTTGTTAGTCTCTATCAGAAACGGTCGTGTTCAATCAAAAAAATGAATTAATCTGGGAATAATGTTAGTGTGTGTGTGAAAGTGTTGGTGTATATGCTAGTGTAAGTGTGAGTGTGTGTACGTGTGTGAGTGAGTGTGTCTGAAAGTGGGCATGAATGTGAGTGTGTGCTTTTTGCAAAATTTCAATCATCAGATTCTGAGCATCGGAAAAAAAAGAGGACACGAGCGCCTTTTCTTCTACTGTGTGTAATGCACTCGATGATTTTATCTTTTGTATGACGAGGAAGGGAGGAGGGGGGGGGGGGAGTGAAATACATAAATGGATTTGCTCTCTTTTTAAAAAGGTCTGATACTACCTTGTTTACCTTCCCACAGAAGGATATGGAACTTTAAGCGATTCCTTTGTTATGGGCGGACGGTTTGATTTCATTTTATATTGATTTTATTATATATATATATATATATATATATATATATATATATATATATATATATACATACATATATATATACACATACATACACACACACACACACACACACACACACACACACACACACACACACACACACACACACACACACATATATATACATGTTTACATATGTATGTATGTATGCATATGTGTGTGTGTGTGTACATATATATATATATATATATATATATATATATATATATATATATATATATAGATATAGATATGTGTGTGTGTGTGTGTGTGTGTGTGTGTGTGTGTGTGTATTAGATTTATCTCTTTATTGTTGTCTTATTACTACTGTGCGTCTTTTTCACAATAACATCTAATTTCCTTTCATTAGAACTAAGATTAAGTTTTCCACTGCCTCGAAGATTCAACTTTCTTCGCGTAAAGATTCATTATTCTTATCTCATTTACGTTTAATAAAGAAAACTCTGATGTAAGTGAACATCAAGTGTGAATTATATATAGATATAGATAGAGAGATAAAGA
>BOPN01000567.1:138530-141030 GCA_017312705.2 Penaeus japonicus | reverse complement strand
CACACAACACGACCTCTACTCACAATACACCGTCAATCGGTACGTATCGGTGAGGGGCGAGTGCGGAAGAGCCGGATTGATTCCCGTGCACCGGAGGGCCGTGCCGTCGTGCTGTCGTTCCACAAGCACGTTGAGCGTTGCGGTCGTGACGTTGCCTCCGTCCTCAATCTGCGGGGGAAGTGCATGCAGTCTGGTCAAGGCTCATCCTCATTATCTTGATTGCTATTATCATAATGATTAGCATTATTGTTATTGTTTTTTATTGTTGTTATTAACATCATTATCTTTATCATCATCTTTATTACTGTTATTGAAAACATTATTATCATCATTATAATTACTATCATTATCATTATTATCATATCTAATCTATCTGATATCACCTATATCAATATTAATCTATTCCTATTATCACCCTTTTTATTACAGTCATTATCATTATCATCATATCATTATTATCATTATTATCCTCACCATTATATTATCCTTGTTGTTGTTAGTAATATCATTATCATTATAAGTATTTTTATAATAATTATTGTTATTATCATTGCTGTTATTGGTGTGATTATTATTGTTATATCTATTACTATAATTCTTACTGTTATCATCGTTATTATTGTCTTAATTATTGCTAATATCATTATCATTAGCATTACCAGTAGTAACAGTAGTAAGAAGTAGTAATAGTAGTAGTTGTGGTAGAAGTAGTAGTAATAATAGTAGTAGTTATTGGTGTTACAGTGGTGATAGTAACATCAGTGATAATAATTGTAATAAAACCATGAAGCATTCATTTGTTTATCCATTCATCTAACTTTGGGGAAGGACTGTGTTAATGAAAAGAGATTAGAAGAATAAAAAAGCGCCACTGACGCCCATCAGCTCAAGAAGATATTTGCATGTATATGCTTTCGGTATAAAAAGAATGAATTAATGGAAACTGGAAGCAGTACATCAACGCTTTTTCCTTTTCCCCCTCGTGTTCCTACCGCCTTACCCTTTCGCCCTATCCGCACAGATAATCCCTTGAACCTACAGAGAGACAATGATATTCTCTGGCTCTCCTTCTCTAAGCCGCGTGACCCGAGATGCCCTTTGAACCTTGCAGTTTCCCTTAACCTCAACCCTGCCGTTAGTCTACCTTTGTGCTGCTTCCCGCTCCGTCCTTTTATTTTCTTTATCTCTCAATGGTTAGCTCATTTATGGCGAATGCAAGGTTCCCATCGCCCCTGGTCTGCTCCATCCACGCCCACTCCTTCAAGAGGTATTGAGTGCTACTCTTCTCTCACATACATTCATATTACTTTGGTGAGTGTGGTGCATGGCTTAAGGCCATGGCTTCCAATACAACTACACCTTGGATCATATCAGCAACGCCTTCTTCTGCTGTCAGTGGGACATAGATCATTAGAGGGGCTGGCTAACTGGCCGCTTCATCTACTCGTTCACTGATGGCCACGCCCGCAAACTGATGTAATCTCCTTTCATTAATCATCTTCCTTGTTTCAACAATGGTTGCTGTCTCGTCGATAGCACCCTACATGCGTGAATCCTTGTCGTTTTCCTCAAGTCTTGCCTGTCTTGAACACACATTCCTTAACATATACACTATGTGAGTGACCTTGCCTGACTGGACCGTTCGACCCAACCCTCCCCCTCTATTCCATGATTTACCGTTTTTCAATTTTCTCGCCTACATGAACACCTACTGCTCCTCTTCCCCCTTGGACCCGAAAGTGAAATCTTGATTCATCCCCACTCTGTCGTCTGACCTTTACAATAACCCAATTAAAACTAGTGGTTTATTCATTTATTTGATTATATACATTTAACTGAAGACACTTCATTCATAGTGCATATGCTGAAAATCATTTTAAGTGGTTCATTTATTCTTCATCGGATGCTATGGTGGTGATTAGCGGAAGGATGTACAAAGCCGTCTTGGCATTACCCTTAGAAAAGAGAAGAAAAGGTAGGAGAAGGAGAAAAGAGGAATAAAAAATAAAATTTGCAAAAAAGAGAAACTTAAGATCTTAAAATGATAGTGACACAAAAAGAAAAAAAAGCAAGACGAAGTGAAATAACTTGGCGAGAAGAAAACGAAGTAAAACAAAAAAGATGGATAAAAATGCAGATCGTGCTGACTTTGCTAATGAATTGAATAAGAATGATTAAGATAAGAGTGAGGATGTAAAGGAAAGCGCGCCGCGGAGGAGGCGAGGAGAAACGCCGACCAAGACGCCTCCGTGGCTCAAGGCGAGGCGCCGTGGAGATTCCGCAGGGCAGCTACTCACCGCGCGGACGACCTGGCGAAGGGGCGACGTGCCGCTCCACCAGGTGAGGTGGGCGGGGGGGTGGGAGCCCACGGCGCGACACACCAGCCGGATGGATCGGCCGGCCGCTACGGGCTGCTCGGAGCTCAGGATCCGGACCTCCATCGGGGGCACTGCGGGGGGACAGAGGGCGTGGGAGGCGGGGGGCTTTGAGTTGGGTGTTG
>BOPN01000567.1:105000-110000 GCA_017312705.2 Penaeus japonicus | reverse complement strand
GAGAGAGAGAGAGAGATGTAGACATCAGTTGATATCTACATCACTACCTCTCTCACTCTATCTCTGCCTCTCCTTCTTTCTCATCATTTCCTCATCAGATCATTAAAACATTAATAGACAAACAAAAAATACTCGACAGAATGCTATCAAATTGGCGTTCGTTTTTCAAATTAATGAAAATGAATAGCCCTTTGAGTACAGTAATAAGTCTCCCCTCTGACGCACATGTCAGCTCATGGTGTCCAAAGCATCAATCATGTTTCAGACTTGTTGGAAGAAAGTTTTCTGCAAGTAACTTCTGATATTTATAATTTATTTTCGAGGTTGTCTTTTTTTTTATAATAGTTTTTTGTTTTTATCGTTATGATTATTATAGCTTTTTAATCATATGTTATTCTTTAAATCTACTTTTTGAAAATAGTTCGTTTTGGGAACAGTTTTCCTGATATGAATTTTCGAAAAGAAGAGGAAAATAATTTTTGATTATTATTTTCGTTGTTTTAATAGTAATAGAATTCAAACTAAATGATCAGACATGATAATAATGTAGAAAATAACAAGAATACAAAAATACAAGAATACTCAGTATTCGTGAATTGCATTTAAAAGCCTGAGAGAATCTAAAAGAAATTTTGAAATATAAGACGGAAATGGAAGACCGTCTTAAACTAGCAGCTCTTAGAAACCCATAATACACACGAAATTCTTGAAAAGTTACGTCATAAAGACTCTGCATCCTCAGAAATGAACCCAACGAGATTTTGGAAATAGAAATAACGCGATCCTCGTAGCACAGAGACTCGTACAAATAAACAAACTTTCTAAAAAGTAAGTATGAGTTGGTGCATCTTTTCCTAGATCACGTGTCTTAGGAATTCGCCAAAACCACGTAGACTCAACTACGGTACATGGACCCAGCGGCCACAGTGTCCATTATCACACCATAAACAACATAGCCATAAAATTCCTCTAAATCGTGTTATAGTGTACTGTGCAGTCACGGCCAAGACCCTAGCCAGGCATATCAGTACCTTCCTTCTCCTTTGACCTTTTTGCCGTATACCTGGCTCTTACTTTTGCCTTTTTATCACCTAGGGGATCCCTGTACGCATTAGTACATGTCAGAACTTCCTTTCTCTGTCCCTTGTGTTTATCATGTGGATGAGAAACATCAATTATTTTCGTAAGATGAGGAAAAATAACCACAAAGTTATGCATTATTTGCAACAAAGGAAGATTGCGTTGTAATACTCTACTCTCTTTTTATTTGTTATTGTAAAGGTGTGCTTTACATCGTGTTTACAGTTAGAATAATTTGCTTTGCGAGTTTATACTTTACCACCATTGTTGAATCGTTCATTCACGACTTACATGAAAGATCTAAGCGTCTTTTGATTTATATTTGGTGACACATTTATCAGAAGGAATTAATGCAGTAGACCACTGAATTATTCTAACCATTATGTTTCACAATAGAAGTCAATAACAAACATTTCTAACAAACATCCAAATACGTTATACACATCTAAAGAAGTGTAAGTATGGTATCTATATATAATTAAGAGTTTAATCATTTACATATAAACTTTGATGTTGGTGTTAAAGTACTGTATAGTAAATGTGACTTATCTGGTCCCAGTCCTTTGAATAAAAGTCACTATCATATAGAAAGAGGCTTATTAGAAACAGTATAAAATTTAAAAGCTTAAAATCCAGTATCCAGAACCCCACAACAACCACATCCGGCGATAACCATTAATCCCCCAAAAGCATAAACATTTTCAAGAACGAAACCCGCTGGAACGACACGACGAAGAAAAGAGGAGGCATAAGCTAATAGGGAAGAAAGGACGGCAGAAGATGGGAAGGAGGGAGGGGCAGCAGGACAAAGGATGAAGCTCATGAGGCCAGATAATGCGAATGCCTGGGGATGAGGTAGACACGTGTTTATAGTTTGTAGGAGAAGGATGTGAATGAGAGGCTAGGGGGAGGGGCTAAATGAGAAGGGGGGAGGGGCTAATGTCTCTTGTGAATGGTGATGGGCAGTCGAAGGTAGTTCCTAATGTCACAGAGAACGATTTGCGTACACTATCGGTTATTAATTGAAAACGAATTCTTTTGACAGAGGGGTTGCTTTTTTTTGGAGGGAGGTATAGGGAGAGAGAGAGAGAGAGAGAGAGAGAGAGAGAGAGAGAGAGAGATGGATAAATAGGTAGGTAGATAGATAGAGAGGGATGGAGGGAAAGAGATAGATAGATAGAGAGAGTGAGAGAGAGAGAGAGAGAGATGGATAGATAGATAGACAAATAGATAGACAGACAGAAAGATATGTATATATATATATATAGATAGATAGATAGATAGATAGATAAACAGATAGATAGATAGATAGATAGATAGATAGATAGATAGATAGATAGATTGATAGATTGATAGATAGATAGATAGATAGAGAGGGAGGGAGGGAGAGAGAGAGAGAGAGAGAGAGAGAGAGAGAGAGAGAGAGAGAGAGAGAGAGAGAGAGAGAGAGAGAGAGAGAGAGAGAGAGAGAGAGAGAGATAGAAAGATATACATATAGATAGTGAGAGATATAGATGGATGGATGGATAGATAGACAGACAGATAGACAGACAGATAAACAGAGAGAGATAAAGAACAGAGATAGAAAAAAAGTCGAACGAATGGTAGTTTTTCTTTTACAATATCCAGAAACTTCACACGGATTTGGAACCGGAAGAACGACAATAGGAGGAGGAGGAGGAGGAGGAAGAAGAGGAGGAGGTGGTGGTGGAGGAGGAGGAGGATGAGGAGGAGGGGGAGGGGGAGGAAGAAGAAGAGGAGGGGGAGGAAGAAGAAGAAGAGGAGGAGGAGACGGAGGAGAAGGAGGAGGAAGTGGAAAAAAAGAGGAGGAGGAGACGGAGGAGGAGGAGAAGGAGAGGGAGGAAGAAGAGGAGGAGGGAGAAAAAAGAGGAGGAGGAGGAGGAGGGAAAAAAAAGAGGAGGAGGAGGGGGAGAAGGAGGAAGAGGAGGAGGAGTAACCGTTTACTTGCAGAAATACCTTCTCCGCCGTCTCCCTCATTCATCTCACATGGCTTAGCACCCAAGGTCATCAAGTCACAGGACTACCTGCTGTTCCTCTCAAGGTCTTCCTCTAAGCGGGGAGAGAAGCTTCTCGTAGATGCTGAGATTGCGGCGAGCTGGGCCTCTTGCAGAGTGCTAGGGACGGGGATAGCGAGGTTTCTGATCGTGTTTTATTTAGAAACGACGGGTTGTCACGAGACTTGCTTTTCGATGTTGAGAAAAATGGGTTGTGTTGAAAGCCTCTGTTTTTTTTTGTTTTTTGTTTTTTGTCTTTTACTTTTCGTGTTATGACTGTTTTTTTTCTTTTTCGATAGGGTTCGGTATTATTTGAGATAGATAGTGAAAGGCTGATAGATAAATGGTTTTATGTTGTAACGTATTATGATAAAGGTGGTGATGATGGTGATGATGGTAATGATGATAATGAGAATGATAATAATACTAATAAATGATAATGATAATAATGATGATAATATTAGATAAGGATAATAAAATAATAATGATAATAATAATAACAGCAACAACAATTTAACAATATAACAAGAACAACAACAACAGCCATAACATTAATAAAGATAATTCTTGTCGTGCTAAATGCTTTGCACGTCTTCCCTCTGTACAGGAAGGAGTTAAGGAAAGGCCTTGACCATAGCATCTCGAAGACGCAAAGGCCGCCATTGAGGCACGTGAGAAAAACCCGTGAAATTAATGATGAGTCTCTCTGGAAAAGCACCAAGGTGGTGAAATTCAGCGGGAAGTTTTTTTGTTTTTTTTATTCACTGGCGCATTGGTTGAGAAAATGATAGATAGATATGTTCATTGATATTGTTGTATTAACATATACACACACGCAGAGGTAGACACACACACACAGGCACACACACAGACAGACACACAAACACGCACACAAACGCACTCACACACACACACACACAAACACAAACACAGACACACACACACACACACACAAACACACAAACACTCACACACACACACACACACACAAACGCACACTTACACACACACACACACACACAAACACACACACACACACACACACGCGCGCACACACAAACACACACACACACATACACTCACACACACACAAACGCACACACACACACACACACACAAACACACACACACACACACACACACGAACACACACACACACATCGAAAATCCCCTAAACTACGTGGCCTTAAAGTGTCTAGTTATAAAAGTTCCAGATAATACGGAGTGAAAAAAAAGAAGTTTTATCCTTTCTTGTGTGGAATCTCAGTCGCCGCCCCTCCCTGTCGGGCATCTGTATGCACCACTGGCACTCCCCCAATCCTTTAGTGCCTCCTCTAGGGGGAGGGGGGAGGGGGGGATCCTCACAACGGGTTCGTTCCCTTGGTCGTTTGATGTTCCTCGTCCTTGGCTCTTTGAGGATCTGTTCCGAATTAGTATTTGTGATTTTCACGAATGGATTTTGTTTTTCTTTCTTTTTTTTATGTGATTTTTTTTTTTTTATGGCATGATCTTTCTTTGTGTTTTCGTGAATTTTCTTCTGTCTTTACTTTTGCGTGTTCTCTCTTTTATGAATTTCTTTGTTCTTTCTTTCTCTTTCCATTTATTCTCTCTTTGTGGCTTTACACACGTGTTTCTCTTTCATTTTTCTTTTTTCTTCATCGCTCCTACATTCCACCCCATCACTGGAACTCTCTCTCTCTCTCTCTCTCTCTCTCTCTCTCTCTCTCTCTCTCTCTCTTTTTTTTTTTTTATCTTTCCGTCTTTCTTCCCATCTGTCTCCTTCCTTCTCCTTTTTTTTGTATCGCTCACGCGCCCCTTTCCATCACTGGATTATATAACATTATCATTCTCTGCCTATTTATCTCCCTTTTTCTGTCTTTGCTTTCACCCCCTCTCTTTCCCTCT
>BOPN01000567.1:80000-90000 GCA_017312705.2 Penaeus japonicus | reverse complement strand
CTCGTCCGTGCCAAGTTTTTTTCTAAACTGACCATAGATATTATAACTCTTATACGTATCCACTTCTTAAAAATTATCTACATATCTTTGCACGTTCAAACATTCTCTATAAGACCTATACCGATTATCAATCATCTCTTTTTTCAGAAAACACATGGAAGAGGTAAAACATACGCATACAAAGTATATTTCAACCACTTTATTAGTATATTCGCTTGGGACTATGAATACTTGGGATATACAGAAGCTCTCAAACCAGGGTTACGCTCATTCTATGTACAACTAAAAAGAGGTGACAATGTAATGATTTCCAAATACATTATTTTTTTTTTTCATGTACCGCATGATTACTGCGAGGAATAGACCAAAAGAATTACCAAAAGAGAAAGAGAGAGAGAGAGAGAGAGAGAGAGAGAGAGAGAGAGAGAGAGAGAGAGAGAGAGAGAGAGAGAGAGAGAGGGTGAGTGAGAAAGAGAAGTATACCACACAGCGTAAAATACATTTTTAGGGATAAGGAATTCAATACTACCACTATAATTCTATAAAGATAAACAATTAGTTCGAATTCAGAATTCTTCGACCGTGCTTGAGGCTCAGTAACAGCCGGCTGTAGTGAACACAAGCTTAAAAGACCTACTTTTTCTGTCAAAACATCAGACATTAATTAAAGCAGGAACAGGTCAACTTAAAATCATTTTAACAGTTAAACGCTTGTCGAATCTTCATGACATGCATATCACATTAATCTAATATAATTACTCTCATAATTTCTGTCTCTGAGCCCGCTCAGAGAATCTCCATAGGGAAATAATCTAATAAATCTCAAAGTAAATCTTACTGTGCCGACAGGCTTAAAAGAAATACTCCAGATAACGTTCTTCAGGACTCATTCTCCTGACAATAGGGACACGAAAACGCTGTAGTATGGCTTGGTTATGATAAAGAATTTAACACGATATAAAATTTGATATACAATTATTGTTGATATCAGAAATAGATAGATCGAAAAGATAAAAACATTAATGTGGGATAAGACTGCTTAAACGTTATATCTTTATCTACAGTGTTTCCATGTGCCGGTTGAAGTCTGTTTCTTTACTTCCAACCCATTTTCGTGTTGCAGCAATTACCAATCCGACGAGACCCACGAGAGATCCCAATAACAAGAGGGCTGTAGTAGCAGATAATGGCAGTACTGAGTCATCTTTAGACGAGGATGAGTATACTTGTTCTGTTCTTTGAGGTATATCAGTATCCGAAGCGAACCGTCGGTGTCGTCTCAGTAAATCACTCCTTTCATTCTCATAGTCTATAGGTACGTCCTCTATCACTGGCTGAGCATCACGAAGTGGGAGAACTAGGCGACCATTATTTGGCATTTCCACGAGGAGGTTCTCGCCCTCGGTGTCTACCACGATATGTCCCGATTTGGCAAATGGTGCTTCAACAAGCTGCTGCACACCCACACTGACCATCATAGACTTGCCCTCGTCCACCTCTCGACGACCTCGCACGCGATTACGAGGACGTGGTGCTGGCTGGTACAACCCTGTAGCAAGTATAAGTTTTACATTATTATGGAGAGTATAGATAGATTATATAGGTAGCATAAGAGATTTGTATAATATTTCAGTTTCTTGATTCATATTGAGATATGACTATGTTTTCATTATCTAAGTAGCTACTGTTTAAAAAGTTTATAATATTTGGGATTTTGTAATAGAAAATGGTGAAACATTTCATTTGAAAGAAAGGAACTATATCTACAAGAGAAATAATTACTTACATGAATGGAAAGCATGGTATTTAGGATCCTTGTCCCCGTGGAAATCTTGTTCATGACCGGGTTTCTTTGTTGTGAATGTGAATTGGTTTGAACCATCCCCTACTTGAGTCGTTGGTCGAGCTGTAGGACGAGTAGTAGGCCTAGCAGTAGGGCGGACTGTTGGCCTGGGAGTTGGACGGGTTGTAGGTCTTGGGGTAGGACGAGTAGTAGGTTGAGAGCATCTTGGGTCTCTAGAGCCAGGTGTACATGTAAATGGACGAGGTGTTGTAGGACATCTTGGATCTCCTGTACCAGGGATGCACCTTGGTTCAGAAGGAATAACACATTCTGGATCAGTTGATCCTGGCAGGCAGGTAACAGCTGGCTTTGTTATAATCCGAGTACACCGAGGATCCTTTGATCCTGGAACACATATTGTGCTTGGTGTTGTTGGCTGACGACATCGAGGATCCTTGGAACCTGGTGTGCAGATGAAAGTAGTGATAGATTGAGGAGTTGTTGGGCTTCTGCATCTTGGGTCAGGAGAACCAGGGTAACAGTTAGGTCTGGATGTAGTTGGCTGACGACACCTTGGATCAGTTGATCCAGGACGGCAAATAAATTGCGTAGTTGGTGTAGGTGTGGTACGTGGTGTTGTTGGTCTAGGACATCCTGGTTCTGTTGAACCAGGATAACATCTGGGCCTGGATGTAGTAGGCTGGCGACATCTTGGATCAGTAGATCCAGGAAGGCAGATAAATTGTGTAGTTGGTCTTGGTGTAGGACGTGGTGTTGTAGGACATCCTGGTTCTGTTGAACCAGGATAACATCTGGGCCTGGATGTAGTTGGCTGGCGACATCTTGGATCAGTAGATCCAGGAAGGCAGATAAATTGTGTAGTTGGTCTTGGTGTAGGACGTGGTGTTGTAGGACATCCTGGTTCTGTTGAACCAGGATAACATCTGGGCCTGGATGTTGTGGGCTGAGGACATCTTGGATCCCTTGAACCTGGAGGGCAGGTAAACTGAGTAGTTGGTCTGGGTGTAGGGCGTGGTGTTGTAGGACATCCTGGTTCTGTTGAACCAGGATAACATCTGGGCCTGGTTGTTGTGGGCTGAGGACATCTTGGATCCCTTGAACCTGGAGGGCAGGTAAACAGGGTAGTTGGTCTGGGTGTAGGTCGTGAAGTTGTTGGTCTAGGACATCCTGGGTCTGTTGAACCAGGATAACATCTGGGCCTGGATGTTGTGGGCTGGGGACATCTTGGATCCTTGGAACCAAGACGGCAGATGAATTGTGTAGTTGGAGCAGGTGTAGGTCGAGGAGTAGTAGGTTGAGGACAGCGAGGATCCCTGGATCCTGGGACACAGAAGAATTGTGTGAATGTAGGTTTTGGGGTTGTTGCTGGCTGACACCTTGGGTCCTTTGAACCTGCTCTACAAGTAAACTGAGTCGTTGGTCTAACAGTAGGACGTTGAGTTGTTGGCTTTGGACATCCTGGATCACGGGAACCAGGATAACAGTTAGGAGTTGGCTTTGGTGTAGGACGAGGCGTTGTAAACCTGGAGCATCTAGGATCAGTGGAACCAGGATAACAGTTAGGAGCTACTGTTGTTTTTGAACAGCGAGGATCAGTTGAACCTGGTAGACAGGTGAACGATGTTGTTGGCTTAGGTGTTGGTCGACGTGTTGTAGGCCTTGTTGTTGGCCGGCGTGTTGTAGGCCTTGTTGTTGGCTTAGGTGTAGGTCGGCGTGTGGTTGGTCTAGGTGTAGGACGCGGTGTTGTCAGCCTGAGACATCTGGGGTCACTTGAACCAGGATAACAAATAGGAGAAGATGTTGTTGGTTGAGAACAGCGAGGATCCTTTGAACCAGGCCTGCATGTGAACTGAGTTGTTGGTCTTGGTGTAGGGCGTGGAGTTGTTGTTTGTGGACATGCTGGATTTCTTGAACCTGGGAAACATACTGTTTGTGGTGTGGTGGGTTCACTGCATCGAGGATCTTTGGAACCTGGTATACAAGGGAAGGGAGAGGTGGGTCGTGGAGTTGTTAGGCTTCTGCATCTAGGATCAGGAGAACCAGGATAACAGTTAGGTCTGGATGTAGTTGGCTGGCGACACCTTGAATCAGTTGATCCAGGGCGGCAGGTAAATTGCGTAGTTGGTGTAGGTGTAGGACGTGGTGTTGTTGGTCTAGGACATCCCGGGTCTGTTGAACCAGGATAACATCTGGGCCTGGATGTTGTGGGCTGAGGACATCTTGGATCCCTTGAACCTGGAGGGCAGGTAAACTGGGTAGTTGGTCTGGTTGTAGGTCGTGAAGTTGTTGGTCTAGGACATCCTGGATCTGTTGAACCAGGATAACATCTGGGCCTGGATGTTGTTGGCTGAGGACATCTTGGATCCCTTGAACCTGGAGGGCATGTAAACTGGGCCAGTTGGTCTGGGTGTAGGTCGTGAAGTTGTTGGTCTAGGACATCCTGGGTCTGTTGAACCAGGATAACATCTGGGCCTGGATGTTGTGGGCTGAGGACATCTTGGATCCCTTGAACCTGGAAGACTGGGTAAATTGGGTAGTTGGTCTGGGTGTAGGACGTGAAGTTGTTGGTCTAGGACATCCCGGGTCTGTTGAACCAGGATAACATCTGGGCCTGGATGTTGTTGGCTGAGGACATCTTGGATCCCTTGAACCTGGAGGACAGGTAAACTGGGTAGTTGGTCTGGGTGTAGGACGTGAAGTTGTTGGTCTAGGACATCCTGGGTCTGTTGAACCAGGATAACATCTGGGCCTGGATGTTGTGGGCTGAGGACATCTTGGATCCCTTGAACCTGGAGGACAGGTAAACTGGGTAGTTGGTTTGGGTGTAGGACGTGAAGTTGTTGGTCTAGGACATCCTGGGTCTGTTGAACCAGGATAACATCTGGGCCTGGATGTTGTGGGCTGAGGACATCTTGGATCCCTTGAACCTGGAGGGCAGGTAAACTGGGTAGTTGGTCTGGGTGTAGGACGTGGAGTTGTCGGTCTTGGACACTGTGGATCTGATGAACCAGGATAACATCTGGGCCTGGATGTTGTTGGCTGAAGACATCTTGGATCCTTGGAACCAGGACGGCAGATGAATTGTGTAGTTGGAGCAGGTGTAGGTCGAGGAGTAGTAGGTTGAGGACAGCGAGGATCCCTGGATCCTGGGATACAGAAGAATTGAGTAAAAGTGGGTTTTGGTGTAGTTAATGGCAGACAACTTGGGTCTTTTGAACCTGGTCTGCAAGAGAACTGGGTGGTTGGTCTAACTGTAGGACGAGTTGTAGGTTTTGGACATCTGCGATCTCGAGAACCAGGATAGCAGTTAGGAGGAGCTGTTGTTGGTCTTGATGTTGGACGGGGTGTTGTTGGCTGAGGACATGCTGGATTTCTTGAACCTGGGAAACAAATAGTGCTTGGTGTTGTGGGCTGAGGGCAGCGTGGATCCCTTGAGCCAGGTATACAAGTGAAGGGAGTGGTAGGTCGTGGAGAAGTTAGAATTAGACATCTTGGGTCAGGAGAACCTGGATAACAATTGGGCTTAGAGGTGGTTGGCTGTGGACATCTAGAGTCTTTAGAACCTGGACGGCAGATAAATGGTCTAGTTGGTCTTGGTGTAGGACGTGGAGTTGTTGGTTGAGGACAACGAGGATCCCTGGATCCTGGGACACAGAAGAATTGTGTGAATGTAGGTTTTGGGGTTGTTGCTGGCTGACACCTTGGGTCCTTTGAACCTGCTCTACAAGTAAACTGAGTCGTTGGTCTAACAGTAGGACGTTGAGTTGTTGGCTTTGGACATCCTGGATCACGGGAACCAGGATAACAGTTAGGAGTTGGCTTTGGTGTAGGACGAGGCGTTGTAAACCTGGAGCATCTAGGATCAGTGGAACCAGGATAACAGTTAGGAGCTACTGTTGTTTTTGAACAGCGAGGATCAGTTGAACCTGGTAGACAGGTGAACGATGTTGTTGGCTTAGGTGTTGGTCGACGTGTTGTAGGCCTTGTTGTTGGCCGGCGTGTTGTAGGCCTTGTTGTTGGCCGGCGTGTTGTAGGCCTTGTTGTTGGCTTAGGTGTAGGTCGGCGTGTGGTTGGTCTAGGTGTAGGACGCGGTGTTGTCAGCCTGAGACATCTGGGGTCGCTTGAACCAGGATAACAAATAGGAGAAGATGTTGTTGGTTGAGAACAGCGAGGATCCTTTGAACCAGGCCTGCATGTGAACTGAGTTGTTGGTCTTGGTGTAGGGCGTGGAGTTGTTGTTTGTGGACATGCTGGATTTCTTGAACCTGGGAAACATACTGTTTGTGGTGTGGTGGGTTCACTGCATCGAGGATCTTTGGAACCTGGTATACAAGGGAAGGGAGAGGTGGGTCGTGGAGTTGTTAGGCTTCTGCATCTAGGATCAGGAGAACCAGGATAACAGTTAGGTCTGGATGTAGTTGGCTGGCGACACCTTGAATCAGTTGATCCAGGGCGGCAGGTAAATTGCGTAGTTGGTGTAGGTGTAGGACGTGGTGTTGTTGGTCTAGGACATCCCGGGTCTGTTGAACCAGGATAACATCTGGGCCTGGATGTTGTGGGCTGAGGACATCTTGGATCCCTTGAACCTGGAGGGCAGGTAAACTGGGTAGTTGGTCTGGTTGTAGGTCGTGAAGTTATTGGTCTAGGACATCCTGGATCTGTTGAACCAGGATAACATCTGGGCCTGGATGTTGTTGGCTGAGGACATCTTGGATCCCTTGAACCTGGAGGGCATGTAAACTGGGTAGTTGGTCTGGGTGTAGGTCGTGAAGTTGTTGGTCTAGGACATCCTGGGTCTGTTGAACCAGGATAACATCTGGGCCTGGATGTTGTGGGCTGAGGACATCTTGGATCCCTTGAACCTGGAGGGCAGGTAAATTGGGTAGTTGGTCTGGGTGTAGGACGTGAAGTTGTTGGTCTAGGACATCCCGGGTCTGTTGAACCAGGATAACATCTGGGCCTGGATGTTGTTGGCTGAGGACATCTTGGATCCCTTGAACCTGGAGGACAGGTAAACTGGGTAGTTGGTCTGGGTGTAGGACGTGAAGTTGTTGGTCTAGGACATCCTGGATCTGTTGAACCAGGATAACATCTGGGCCTGGATGTTGTGGGCTGAGGACATCTTGGATCCCTTGAACCTGGAGGACAGGTAAACTGGGTAGTTGGTTTGGGTGTAGGACGTGAAGTTGTTGGTCTAGGACATCCTGGGTCTGTTGAACCAGGATAACATCTGGGCCTGGATGTTGTGGGCTGAGGACATCTTGGATCCCTTGAACCTGGAGGGCAGGTAAACTGGGTAGTTGGTCTGGGTGTAGGACGTGGAGTTGTCGGTCTTGGACACTGTGGATCTGATGAGCCAGGATAACATCTGGGCCTGGATGTTGTTGGCTGAAGACATCTTGGATCCTTGGAACCAGGACGGCAGATGAATTGTGTAGTTGGAGCAGGTGTAGGTCGAGGAGTAGTAGGTTGAGGACAGCGAGGATCCCTGGATCCTGGGATACAGAAGAATTGAGTAAAAGTGGGTTTTGGTGTAGTTAATGGCAGACAACTTGGGTCTTTTGAACCTGGTCTGCAAGAGAACTGGGTGGTTGGTCTAACTGTAGGACGAGTTGTAGGTTTTGGACATCTGCGATCTCGAGAACCAGGATAGCAGTTAGGAGGAGCTGTTGTTGGTCTTGATGTTGGACGGGGTGTTGTTGGCTGAGGACATGCTGGATTTCTTGAACCTGGGAAACAAATAGTGCTTGGTGTTGTGGGCTGAGGGCAGCGTGGATCCCTTGAGCCAGGTACACAAGTGAAGGGAGTGGTAGGTCGTGGAGAAGTTAGAATTAGACATCTTGGGTCAGGAGAACCTGGATAACAATTGGGCTTAGAGGTGGTTGGCTGTGGACATCTAGAGTCTTTAGAACCTGGACGGCAGATAAATGGTGTAGTTGGTCTTGGTGTAGGACGTGGAGTTGTTGGTCTAGGACATCCTGGGTCTGTTGAACCAGGATAACATCTGGGCCTAGATGTTGTTGGCTGAGGACATCTAGGATCCCTTGAACCCGGACGACAGGTAAACTGGGTAGTTGGTCTGGGTGTAGGACGCGGAGTTGTTGTTCTTGTACACTGTGGATCTGTTGAACCAGGATAACATCTTGGTTGGGATGCTGTAGCTGGCTGAGAACATCTTGGATCTTTGGTACCTGGACGACAAATTGGTTGAGGAGTTGTGGGTTGAGAGCAGCGTGGATCTGTTGATCCTGGGACACAGAAGAATTGTGTGAATGTAGGTTTTGGGGTTGTTGCTGGTCGACATCTTGGGTCCTTTGAACCTGCTCTACAAATAAACTGGGTAGTTGGCCTGATTACAGGACGTGGAGTTGTTGCCTTTCGACATCTAGGATCACGAGACCCAGGATAACAATTAGGAGGAGCTGTTGTGGGCTTTGATGTTGTAAATCTAGTGCATCTTGGGTCGGAGGAACCTGGATAACAGTTGGGGCTTGAAGTGGTTGGCTGACGGCACCGAGGATCGTTGGATCCAGGCACACAGATGAAAGGAGTTGGTTTCGGACATCCAGGATCAGTTGATCCAGGATAACACTGAGGTTTAGGTGGTATGGTAGGCCTACAAGCAGGGTTAGTAGAACCTGGGAGGCACACTGGACGTACTGTCTGTGGCTTACATCGAGGATCACTTGAACCTGGACCACAGAAAGGTGCAGGTGGAGGTGGGCGGGTGGGCGTGAGAGGAGTAGTCACTTTAACAATATCGTGTGTGGTTATGAAAGTGACAGGTTCACTTGGCTCACCCAGGCATCGGTTGTCACAGCGATCTGTGCAAATCTAAGGGAAGAATGATAATAATGAGACACTGACATTTTAATATATGAACATGTGTTCAGTCTTTACATTTGCGTTTATGTTTATGTTTATATATATATATATATATATATATATATATATATATATATATATATATATATATATGTGTGTGTGTGTGTGTGTGTGTGTGTGTGTGCGTGTGTGTGTGTGTATATATACATATATATATATATATATATATATATATATATATATATATATATATATATATATATACATACATATATATATATATATATATATATATATATATATATATGTGTATGCGTGTGTGTGTGTGTGTGTGTGTGTGTGTGTGTGTGTGTGTGTGTGCGTGTGTGTGTGTGTGCGTGTGTATGTGCGTGTACATACATACACACATACTCAGGGATATGGATACAGCTATAGAAACCATAAATATTGCCATATTGGAAAAAATATATATATATCTAACACTAAAATTGTGTGCCCAATAGGCAGTTGACAAGCATTGCAATCTCTCCATTTACCTCGACATTGCACGTCAGGAAGACCTGCATCCGATCCGGGAACTTGAAGGCGGACATATTAGCGTAGGTGATGAGCGTCGCGCCCGTGTCGAAGGTGTCATAGGTCCTCGCCCAGAAGTGCATTAGTTTCATACGCCTTCGAAAGAAAAAAAAAAAAAAGGAATTCAAGCTAATGTCTGAACCACTTTTCAGCTAAATGTATAGAGAATGTAGAATAGTTGGATGAATGAAATATAAGAGCGAGCTTATTTTCTCCTGGGCTTAGAGGTGGTTGGCTGTGGACATCTAGAGTCTTTAGAACCTGGACGGCAGATAAATGGTGTAGTTGGTCTTGGTGTAGGACGTGGAGTTGTTGGTCTAGGACATCCTGGGTCTGTTGAACCAGGATAACATCTGGGCCTAGATGTTGTTGGCTGAGGACATCTAGGATCCCTTGAACCCGGACGACAGGTAAACTGGGTAGTTGGTCTGGGTGTAGGACGCGGAGTTGTTGTTCTTGTACACTGTGGATCTGTTGAACCAGGATAACATCTTGGTTGGGATGCTGTAGCTGGCTGAGAACATCTTGGATCTTTGGTACCTGGACGACAAATTGGTTGAGGAGTTGTGGGTTGAGAGCAGCGTGGATCTGTTGATCCTGGGACACAGAAGAATTGTGTGAATGTAGGTTTTGGGGTTGTTGCTGGTCGACATCTTGGGTCCTTTGAACCTGCTCTACAAATAAACTGGGTAGTTGGCCTGATTACAGGACGTGGAGTTGTTGCCTTTCGACATCTAGGATCACGAGACCCAGGATAACAATTAGGAGGAGCTGTTGTGGGCTTTGATGTTGTAA
>BOPN01000567.1:70000-72500 GCA_017312705.2 Penaeus japonicus | reverse complement strand
AAAGGAAGAAGGAGGAGAAAAGGAGGAAGAAGAGGAAGAGGAAGGAGGAGGAATGAGATGAAGGAGAGGAGGAAGAAGAAGAAAAAGAGAAGGAGACGAAAAGGAGGAAGAAGAGGAAGAGGAAGAAGGAGGAATGAGATGAAGGAGAGGAGGAGGAAGAAGAAGAAAAGGAAGAAGGAGAAGAAAAGGAGGAAGAAGAGGAAGAGGAAGAAGGAGGAATGAGATGAAGGAGAGGAGGAAGAAGAAGAAAAGGAGAAGGAGACGAAAAGGAGGAAGGAGAGGAAGAATAAGAGAAGAAGAAGGAACAAGAAGAAGAATGGTGACAAGGTAGTGACAGTAATAATAACTATAATAATAATAATGATAATAATAATGAAAATAATGAGAAGAAAAGGTTCTAGTTTTTATTAACTAGAATAATAATAATATAAAAAGAATTAGACAGGAAATCCAAAACCAATTTTCCAAATATAGTGTCGTATTTGTGACCCGAATGAAGTCACATCTTATTGGAAAAAACAGGTAAAGAAAAGTAATAAAAAATAAAAATAAAGGAAAATGATGAAAAAGAAGACAGGAGAAGATGAAGAAGACGAAGGAAAATTAAAAGAAAAGGAGAAGGAGAAGGAAAAAAAAAATCAAGAATAAAGAAAATAAAGGAAAAGAATGATAACAATAATATTGATAAAAATGTTCATGATAATTAGTATAATTATAGAAATGATAATAATAGTAGCATGATAATAACAATGATAATGAAATTAATAGTAATAATGATAAAAATAGCTACAACAATAGCACTGAAAATGATAATGGTCGAAGCATGAAGAAGAAAAAAAATGAAGGAAAAGCAGTATAGTAATAAAAAATCTTCTCATGTAGCAAACAAAGTTCACAACAAAGATAGTAACTGTGCTAGCCCTGTACATCCCACCTGAAGTTCTTGGCAAAACAAGTAGTCAACGTTTGTCATGACTTGCGCAAATCTTGTTGACAATAGTGATTAAGATTTGTTTTTCTTTAGATAATGTAATACATATTGTATAAACACTTACGCACATATATGTACATGCACATGAAAACATAGGTCATGTGTGTGTGTGTGTATATGTATATGTATATATATATATATATATATATATATATATATATATATATATATATATATATATATATATATATATATATATATATATATATATATATATATATATATATATATATATATATATATATATATATATATATATATATATATATATATATATATATAATATATATATATATATATATATATATATATATATATATATATATATATATATATATATATATATATATATATATATATATATATATATATATATATCATATATTGTAATAACTTGTATGTGCAACTGTGCATGTTTGTCAGACTATGTTTGTGTGTGCGCCTCTAGTGATGATCAGATGAAAGTTTTCATCATGCAGCCGAAGGACTAAGCATAACTGGATTCTAAATATAGAATTCGCAGCTCGGGATAAAGCGGCCAATCCCAAATTTGCATAAAGATAAGAAATAAACAATAATAAACAATAGTTTGCCAACATTTTTTTTCTTTTCTTTTTTTCTTTAGATGTTTACTCGATAAATTAATGACATTAAAACACACTTGACAAGTAACAATCAGTAGTGATCATAAACGTATAATCATCTTATTCTATTAAATGGCAAATCTTACACCCGGGATATCAATGTCTTTGTGTCCTTGTGTGTGTGAGAGAGAGAGAGAGAGAGAGAGAGAAAGAAGGCGAGAGAGAGAGAGAGAGTGTGCATCTTTACGTCTGTGTATGTATATCATCATCAATTAATGAGAGAAGAAAGTTAGAAATAAAGAGAGAGAGCGAAAGAAGAAAGACAGACAGACAGACAGAAAGCCGAGACAGACAGTATAGACAAACAGGTAGACAGACAAACAGAGTATATATTTATGTCTATATTTATACATATACAAATGTGTCATTGTACACACAGTCATCCAAGGTGAAGTTGACAATATATTCCTTATATCTTTAATTCCCTCGTAAAGAAGTGAACAAGAATATAAAGAAGAGAAGAGACCAGCTCGGAAGAACAGTTAGATGACAGTAAAAAGTGAGGGCGAATAAGAGTCACAAAATAGACGAGGAGGGAATAAAAAGTATTTATTCAACTGATATTTAAAAGACAAAAAAAGACAAGAAGAGAGAGAGAGATTGACAAGGAGAGAGAGAAAGAGAGAGATAGACAGAGAGAGAGAGAGAGAGAGAGAGAGAGAGAGAGAGAGAGAGAGAGAGAGAGAGAGAGAGAGAGAGAGAGAGAGAGAGAGAGAGAGAGAGAGAGAGAGAGAGAGAGAGAGAGAGAGAGAGAGAGAGAGAGAGAGAGAGAGAGAGAGAGAGAGAGAGAGAGAGAGAGAGAGAGAGAGAGAGAGAGAGAGAAAGAAAGAAAGAAAGATAAATAGATAGGTAGAGAGAGAGAGAG
>BOPN01000567.1:12500-42500 GCA_017312705.2 Penaeus japonicus | reverse complement strand
TGTCAGCATGGCCGAGTCAGCATGGCGCGGAATCCACTCGGTCTGGATACACCTAGCGCAGAGATATTGTCTGCGCGATGTCTAGACGTGCCGTACGTACGAAGCCCTTCACTCCAGCAGAGCGCGGAGGCGGACGAGGAGACGAAAACGACGACATGCGACCAAGGAGAAGACTAACGGCGCCCCGCACGAGAGCCCGCGGACCTTACTTCAAGAGGTCGGGAAGAAGGAAGTGTTCGTCAGGCTGATCATACGTTTTTTTTTTTTTTTTTTTTTCTTTTTTTCTTTTTTTTCTTATCTTTGACCGTTACTTTCGACTCGCCGGGTCTGCTGTGGGCGCTCGCTGCCAACTCCCCGGTGCGACGTCTTTGTGCAGAGTCACCCGCGCTGTTGCCAAGTGATTACCATAAGAAGGCGGGGTGGAACGGGACCTCGGAAGGAGGATAGCATGATGATGATAAAATAGCAATAAAAGAAGGATAGACTGCGATCAGAAAGCGGTTGATTGACGAATGGATGAGGAGACGGGCGGTCACGGTATTATCTCCCTTTCCGGACGGAATTGATAGAAATAGATAATAATTATGAGAGATTGAAGTTGATTAATGTGATGGGGGCGTAACGACGCAAAGAACTAATGCACAAAAATAAATGATAAAGGGTAACTTGGTTACAAATATAAACGTTATGACATAATCAAGTGATGATCAAATTCTTTTCATTTTTTAAATCTTTTGATTTCTTATTCATTTCTTATTCATAGAGAAAAAGTTAAAGTTGAATCTAAAGAGTCTAATAAAACACTCCTATTTCAAAAAACTTCTCCCATTCAAATCTTTTCATTCTCTCTCTCAAAGAGAAAGAGAGTATGTGTGTGTGTTTATGTTTGTGTATTTGTGCGAATGTGCGCACACGCGCGCGCGCACACACACACACACTCAAATATATATATGTATGTATATATATATATATATATATATATATATATATATATATATGTATGTATATATATATACATATATATATATATATATACATATATATATATATATATATATATATATATATATATATATAATGTATATATATATATATATATATATATATATACATATATATATTTATGTATATATATATATATATATATATATATATATATATATATATATATATATATATATATACATAATATGTATATATATATATATATATATATATATATATATATATATATATATATATACATATGCATATATATATATATATATATATATATATATATATATATATATATATATATATATATGTATATATGTATATATATATTTATATATATATATACATATATATATATATACATATATATATGTATATATGTATATATATATATATATATATATATATATATATATATATATATATATATATATATGTATATATGTATGTATATATATATATATATATATATATATATATATATATATATATATACACATACATATATATATATATACATATACACATACATATATGTGAGAAAGAAAAAAAGAAAAAGAGAGAGAGGACAAGAGAGAGAGAGAGAGAGAGAGAGAGAGAGAGAGAGAGAGAGAGAGAGAGGAATAGAGTATATACAACTAAATGCTATCCTACTGACACATGTAAACTATATTATTTCATTGGTAACGCTTACTTGAGATTTGATTCTTAGCAATGTGGAATTTATGCTGAATAAAAATAATACTAATGATAGTAATAGTAGTAGTGATGATGATGATAATGAAAATAATAATAATAATGAGAATGAAAATAATAATAATCATACTAATAATTACTATACTACTGTTGCTAATAATGATAACAATAATAATAATGATAACAATAATAATAACGATGACGATAATGATGATGATGATGTTGATGTTGATGATGATGACAATAATAATAATAATTTTAATGATAATTGTTATAATGATGATGAATAAAAGCGTGTTGGAGATTCCAGTCATGTAAACGGATTGTACACAATTATAAGCATAATGATTGGAAAAATCTTCAACAAAAATGAATAAATAAATCCTGGGGCTATATAGTGTAGGTTTTTTAAAGTCTAATATCCTCCCCATGCTTATACAGAGTAAAGAAAAAAAGGTCGATATTCATTAAAAACTTGAACATGTGTTTGATTTATGTAGGAAGGTCACTATGCCTTTCAGAGAGGACTTTTCAGAAGAGAAAATAGTGGGATGATGTCTTGCAATGATGAATCCGTTCATATCTGCAACTGACCTACCTTTCGTTGTGGCATCAGGTGATTCTCTGGGCGACTGGCGAGGCTGAGCAGTGACGTCATCAACATACGTAGTATAAACATTCAGTACATCATATGATTAAATTTCGAAGTAGGTATCTATTGTTTATCATTAGTCTTAGCACAACTAGAAGCATTGTATATTATACTTTTTATTTTGTTTTATGGATCATTCATAGTATCTTTTTTTATATTTTTTTATCATTAGATTTTATTTAGATAAAGTTTAAATGGTTTATAGGTATATATTTAGGCATCATCACAGTGTTTTATGAAAAGGATTTCATTCCATGACGGCCAATAGTAATGCAGTGTTTAAGGCTCCTCATGCAAGAATCTGAAAATAAGGTACTTTTACTATTGCCTGCAGTACTATAAGCCGTCTGTATAGGAAAAAAAATGGAAAGTGTGGTGCATTTGTTTATAAAATGGTTATTCTGTCCTTACCATTATCAGAGAATGTTTTTATTTTTTTATATTTTCATACTTTTATTCTTGTGATATTACTTGGTCGATAAGCCTGGCCTTTTGCTCTGTATCACTGCAAGGATCGTTTAGACAGTAATTAAGACATATGATTAGGGATACATTGATATACGCAATTCTGTATCAAGTTTAATCAGAAAATTTACAAAAGCGAATAAAGTTCTTTTTTATATGGCAGCATAGTATGAAATGATGTCAGGAACAGCTCGAGCTCCTGACAACATAGTCTAAGGCAAAGCGAAGTTGTCAGGGTCTAAGGAAAATGGTCGAAACAAGCAACTACAAAAATCTACGATGCTACGGCATCTCCGTCTAGTGTCATAAAAAGTAACAAGTGATTATCACAAATATTCATAGATCAGTGACTTGGGACAGCAGTCGTGACTTGGCGGCGGTCGAATGGATGATGGCACTTCACGGTGCCCTGTGGCCTGCACAGGGCACCAGGGGAGGGGATTGCCCCAACCCACCGGGTCAGTGCCAGCAGCAGCCCAGCAGGAGAGGGTGGATTTCTCGTTCCCAGCTAAATCCAGCAGCAGGGAATGAGAGCAAGCAGAAGAAACCAGCTATTGTTTGTAATATGGGTTCTTAGCTTCAACTGTTTTTGAAGGAGCCATCGTCCTGAGACGTAAGCATGTGAATGTAGCCACAAGAACAGCTGTAATTAGCAGCAGGGATAGCATCAACAGACTAATAGTGAACGTGGCAGTTGGCATACATATACTATCGATGTTGGTTGCAGATTGGTTTGGTGCAGAAACAGCTTGGAATGTGAGGTCGTTTGCACCAACTACACGGAAACCTCGGACCATGGCAATAGTATTTCTGGGTGGTGGGGGAGGAGGCGGGAGAGCTACATCACGACGCCGTCTGGGTTGGTTCGACAGCTCTGCCAGGAGATCTGGGGTGAGACGAGTGCCATAGGGAGGACGGCGACGACGAGTGGAAGAGGGGCGGTTCTGCCAAGCGTGGAAGGCGTGATTGTCCAGGTTGGGTGTTGTACTTGGAACCTGGGTAGTGGGCCGACACTCGGGGCGTGGATCACGTGGGCCAGAACATGGAGTAGTTGTTGTCACACATCGTGGATGGTTAGGGTTTCTCGCACAACATTGTCGAGATCCAGGGTTGCTGACACAAGGATCTTGCGTGGTGGTGGGGCGTCTAGTGGTGGTGGTAGTGCGTCTAGTAGTGGTGGTAGGGCGCAGAGTAGTGGTACGCCTAGTAGTGGTGGTGGTTGTACATTGAGGGGAGTTGGGATTTCTTGCACAACATTGAGGCGACCTAGGGTTAAAAGCACAAGGATCAAACGGTGTTGTAGGGCGCCTGGTGGTAGTGGTAGTTGTGGTACGTCTTGTAGTGGTAGTACACTGAGGTAGATTGGGGTTTCTGGCACAGCACTGTGGTAGACTAGGATTCACATCACAGGGATCCGGCCGTGGTGTGGTGGTAGTGGTTGTACAAAACACAGAATTTGGGCTTCTAGCACAGCACTGTGGAGATCTAGGATTTATATCACAAGGATCAGGGGCAGGAGTTGTGGTGCTTGGACTCCTACACAAAGGTGAGTTTGGACGCCTAGCACAACACTGGAATGACCTTGGGTTAAGGTCACAGGGATCAGGTCGAGGGGTAGTGGATGTTGTGGTACGTCGTGTAGTAGTTGTACACAGGAGCGAATTGGGTCGTAGAGCACAGCACTGTGATGACCTTGGGTTCAGGGTACATGGATCTGGTCTTGGAGTTGTAGTAGTTGTAGTGCGACGCGTAGTTGTGGTACGACGTGTGGTTGTTGTGGTACACAAGGGAGAATTTGGGCGTATATTACAACACTGAGTCGATCGAGGATTCAAAGCACAAGGATCAGGTCTAGTTGTAGTTGTAATGGTCCTTGCTGTAGTTGTACGTCTGGTGGTGGTGGTAGTTGTACACTGGGGATTGTTAGGGTTCCTTGCACAGCAGCTAGGACTTCCAGGATTCAACAAGCAAGGATCTCTCCTAGTTGTGGTGATTGGTCTCCTGGTGGTGGTAGTGGTACACTGGGGATTGTTAGGGTTCCTTGCACAGCAGCTAGGACTTCCAGGATTCAACAAGCAAGGATCTCTCCTAGTTGTGGTGATTGGTCTCCTGGTGGTGGTAGTGGTACACTGGGGATTGTTAGGGTTCCTTGCACAGCAGCTAGGACTTCCAGGGTTAATCAAACAAGGATCTCTCCTGGTTGTGGTGATTGGTCTCCTGGTGGTGGTAGTGGTACACTGGGGATTGTTAGGGTTCCTTGCACAGCAGCTAGGACTTCCAGGGTTAATCAAACAGGGGTCTCTCCTGGTTGTGGTGATTGGTCTCCTGGTGGTGGTAGTGGTACACTGGGGATTGTTAGGGTTCCTTGCACAGCAACTAGGACTTCCAGGGTTCAACAAACAAGGATCTCTCCTGGTTGTGGTGATTGGTCTCCTGGTGGTGGTAGTGGTACACTGGGGATTGTTAGGGTTCCTTGCACAGCAACTAGGACTTCCAGGATTGAATAAACATGGATCTCTCCTGGTTGTGGTGATTGGTCTCCTGGTGGTGGTAGTGGTACACTGGGGATTGTTTGGATTCCTTGCACAGCAGCTAGGACTTCCAGGGTTAATCAAACAGGGGTCTCTCCTGGTTGTGGTGATTGGTCTCCTGGTGGTGGTTGTAGTGACACACTGAGGCGATGTAGGATTTCTTGCGCAACATGCACGTGATCTTGGATTGAGATCACAAGGATCTCGTGGAGGTAGGGTAGTGCGCCGTGTAGTTGTTGTGCGTCTAGTTGTAGTTGTGGTGCACTGGGGCTGGTTAGGGTTTCTTGCACAACACTGAGGTGATCTGGGATTAACCTCACATGGATCACGAGTACAAGTTGGATGCCTGGGGTTCTCGGCACAACACTTTAGTGATCCAGGTTGAGTGACACATACATCAATTCTCGGAGGTGGACGTGGGGTGGTTGTTGATGAGGAAATGAATCGAGATATGGTTGAAGGAAGGCCCTCACACACGTTGGTGCACCCACCTTTGCACAATTCGACCTCACAAGATAAGTACACATCCATTTTATCTGGAAACTTGAAGGCAAAGAGTGAGGCAAAGGCAATTATGTCAGCACCTGTGGTACCTGTTTGACGAGTGCGAGAAAAGTAACTCATCAGTTTGGGTTTTAGGAGACAGCCTTGTTCATCTGACAGTTGGAGGCGGGTTGTTCTTTCATCCTCCAAATCTTCTGAATCATAGGCAAAACAATTCTTCACCAGCATATCGAATTCTGAACCGCCATCCTTTGAATAGATCACAATGGTAAGTTCATCACCAATTTTAACAATGCCATCTACTGTGTTTGAGAAGGGGCCTTTTCCAAGCTGTATATCCATCCAACACATGACATCATCTCCCGAATAACGGACCTCTTTTGCCTGCAACATATCTACAGCAAAAGGACGGAAAGTAATAAGTTTTTCCATGCGGGTCGTCCAGTCACAAGTGATCTTGCGGGCGGTGTCCCAAACTTCCTGGACAATCTCTTCATTTTGAATCATGATCATATTTTCGAAGCCGGTGCTGCCGTCGTCGTCGTTATCAAAAGTCCTGGTGCCGCAGCCAACCATAGGAATGACGAAGGAGTACGAGGTTCTGCCAGAGTTGGCTCGGACGTAGCTGCATACAGGGAAAGAGTGTCAAGTGTGTCCTTTGCTCCTTTTCCTATTCATGTCTCAAACTCCTGTTAAATCTGATAACTGAGGTTTTATTTCATAAAATATGATTAATAAAGGGTTCAAAAAAACAAACTTACCTGCTTTACATGTTCAACATGAAAAGAAAGAGTTATAAGGAACGTCACCGTATTAGTCGAGTGTCCGTCATGGTCCTCATGAGGGGAGGCGAGAGTTTCACCAACAGTCATACAGACAGACAGATAACATAATATAATCTCATATAAACTGACTGATATATAAAATATGCATTGTCATTTAAAAAAAGCAATATTAAGATGAAGCAAACAGGACAGGCAAGGAAGAATGTGACAACAAAAAATATATTTCTTATCTTCGGCACACATCTACTATAAGGCGTGACACCAGCATCTACCCCACAGTGTACCTAAACAAAGGGTGCTTGCTCAAGGATATACCGCCAGGGTATGCAAAATACCTTGATACGAATTATGATGCAACCATCAACAAGAAGCTAATGACAATGTACTTCTAAAGTAGACTATGAACTACACTAATTCACACCAATATCTTACATAATATTTGGACTAGTCAAATTCTAAATATGATTTGTTTCTCAATCTAGGAATAATTTATTTTTCTATGTGACTGTAGTCTACATAAGACTAAATTAAGTTGCACAGATAAGATATAATTCACGAATGTAGAAATGGAGGCAGCAGATGCAGGTGGGGTTATAGGGAAGACTAGTGCCCTAGCCAGGTAGCCATGTGTTCTTTATGGCCGTTTCGCTGCCGAATATACAACACCAGAGCCACTGTAGAAGACAGCAGGAGAAGAAACAAAAGGGAAAGGATGGAAGCTGTGAAAATGGCCACAGGAAGGCACACTGTACCTAAAGGATCAGAATATATTGGATCACTAAAGGCCTGTGCTGTTTCTTCCTCCGACTGAACCCTGAAGAAAGGTTTCCTGGGTTCTGGTAAGTCAGTGGGTGAAATAACTGACAGAGATCGAGACAACCTTACAGGAACCTTTTCCAAAAGTGGTCGCTTGCCTGGGTATGGCTCACCAGAAGACCGAATGCTCCTAGACAGAGGGACTTCCTCATCAGCATCTCTGGATAGTCTAGCACCAAATCTTCTGCCCCGCCTTCCATCACCCTTTTGGAAATGGAAACTATGGAAGGCATGATAACGAGACTCCCCTTCCCATTCCTTTCCCGTAGGCTCTGGTTTAGGCTGAGGGGCTGATGATAACTGTTTACCTCTGTTTGGTTTGCCTCGGTTAGGGGATGTGGTTGGTTTAAGGGCGGGACCTGAAGGTTTTGGCCTAGGAGTAGTGGCTGAAGGTGCTTTTACTCTAGAGAAGGAGGTTGTGGTGGTAGGTCGAGGAGTGGTGATAGTTGCAGGGAAGAGCACAGAGTCCTTTCGTGGTGGCTCTGGCTGAAGGGTTGTGGGTTGAGGAGTAGGAGTTGGGCGAGGCTTTAAGGTTGGCCTTAAGGAAGGACGGAAAGTAGTGGGCCGAATTGTTGGCCGACGAGTAGGTTTTGGGGTTGGTCTAGGAGAAGGCCTAGGTCTAGGTGGAAGCGTTGCTGCAGTGGATAAGACTTTGGAACAACGAGGGTCTGGTGATCCAGCAAAGCAAATTGGCTCAGCAGGGGTAGTACCCTTTTGACACCTAGGATCAAAACTGCCAGGGAAACAAGCAGCAGGTGTAGTAGGCTGTGGGCATCTAGGATCTCTAGAGCCTGGAACACAGCGGAATGGAACAGGGGTGGTGGTGGGTTTTGGGCATCTTGGATCTGTAGATCCAGGGAAACAATTTGGTGGAGCTGGAGTTGTGGGTTTAGGGCATCTAGGATCAAGAGAACCAGGGAAACACCGTGGTGGTGCTGTAGTTGTAGGAGTTTTGGGGCATCTTGGATCACTAGAACCAGGGAAACATTGTGGTGGAGTTGGGGTAGTTGATGGTTTAGGACATCTTGGGTCTGTAGATCCAGGGAAACAACTGGGTGGGGCAGGTGTTGTTGTGGGTCTAGGGCATCGTGGATCAATGGAACCAGGAAAACAGCGAGGTGGAGCTGGTGTGGTGGGTTTAGGGCATCTTGGGTCAATGGAACCAGGGACACAGAGAGGTGGGGCTAGAGTTGTAGGTTTAGGGCACCTGGGATCATTTGAGCCAGGGAAACAACTAGGTGGGGCAGGGGTGGTCGTAGGTTTAGGACATCTAGGATCAGTAGAACCAGGGAAACAACGGGGTGGGGCAGGTGTTGTTGTAGGCTTGGGGCATCTTGGATCAGATGATCCAGGGAGGCAAATAAGAGGAGTGGAAGCTGGACTTGTTACCTGAGGACATCTAGGGTCAGATGAACCTGGGGTACAAATTGGAGGTGCAGGAGTAGTGGGCTGAGGACATCTAGGGTCAGTTGAACCAGCAAAGCACCTTGGAGGAGATGGGGGTATGGTAGGTTTGGGGCACCGTGGGTCTGTTGACCCAGCAAAGCATCTTGGAGGGGCAGGTGTAGTGGGTTTGGGGCATCGTGGGTCAGTTGAACCAGCAAAACATTGAGGAGGAGGAGCTGGGGTAGTTGGTTTAGGGCACCTTGGGTCAGTTGAACCAACAAAACATCGTGGAGGGGCAAATGTAGTGGGTTTGGGGCATCGTGGGTCAGTTGAACCAGCAAAACATCGTGGAGGGGCAAGTGTAGTGGGTTTGGGGCATCGTGGGTCAGTTGAACCAGCAAAGCATCGTGGAGGGGCAAGTGTAGTGGGTTTGGGGCATCGTGGGTCAGTTGAACCAGCAAAGCATTGTGGAGGGGCAAGTGTTGTGGGTTTGGGGCATCGTGGGTCAGTTGAACCGGCAAAACATTGTGGAGGAGCAGGGGTGGTAGGTTTAGGGCATCGAGGGTCAGTTGAACCAGCAAAACATCGTGGAGGAGCAGGGGTGGTAGGCTTAGGGCATCGAGGGTCAGTTGAACCAGCAAAGCAGTTGGGAGGGGCAATTGTAGTTGGTTTAGGGCATCGGGGGTCAGTTGAACCAGCAAAGCATAAGGGAGGAGCAGGAGTAGTTGGTTTAGGGCATCGGGGATCAGTTGAACCAGCAAAACACCTTGGAGGGGAAGGGGAAGTTGGCTGTATGCATCGAGGGTCAGTAGACCCTGAAGTACATTGGAATTGAGGAATAGTAGGTGTGGGGAATTTTAAAGTAGTTGTCAGTGTTTGTTTGGGAGCAGGACTAGTGTTAATTGCTTTACCCCTATTGGGAGAGGGTGTTGTTGGGAAGATACACCTAGGATCTTTGCTTCCAAAGCCACACGGTTCCTGTTGAGGAGAGGTAAACTGGCAAGCAGGATCAGTGGAACCAGGCCCACAGACAGAGACACTGGGGACAGTTGGTGGTTGTGAATAGCACCTAGGATCAGTGGAGCCAGGAAAGCATGAGGGAACAGTTGTAGGACCAGGAGTAGTGATAGGTTCGCCAAATAGTGTGCTGCCAGTGCGAAATGGACCTTCAGTTGTTGTCCCTGGGGAAGATGGACCTTTGACAAGAGAACCACAAATGCTATCACAATCTCCCTTGCATATTTCTACATTACATGACATAAATACATCCATAACATCAGGAAATTTGAATGCCTGTACAAAAGCATAGGTGACAATAATTTCTCCACTCTCGTCTCGCTGCCGGGTGCTGTAGAAAGGGCTGATTAGTTTGTCTTTTAGCACACAGCCCTGCTCGTCTGTCAGCTGGATCCGGGGAGTGTTTATATCGTCATAATTTGGACCTCCATAAGCATAACAGTCCTTGACGCTCACATCGTACATGCCAGCGTTGTCACGTGCATACACCATCAGGGAAAGTGTCTCGCCGATCTTAACGATGGAGTCAATGTCGGAAGTCAATGGCCAGCGTCCCTGCTTCAAGTCCATCCAACACTCAATAGGTTGACCTCCCTTGAAGCGGACCTCTTGAGCATCTAACATTCCGACAGCGAAGGGATTGAAGGCCACAGTCTTAACAAGGTTGTCGACCCAGTCACACTTGATTGTGCGGGCGACGTCCCATACTTCTTGCACTGTGGGATCATTCTGTACGATGATGGTGTTGGTCATGCGGGTGCTGGATTCACGGCTCTTCCCGCTTGGACCGTTGTTGGTGAAATCAGAAGTAGCTGTGCCACACTCACCACTTGGGATGGTGAGTGTGAAACTGGAACGCCCCGAGTTGGCCGCCACATACCTGACACGGACCGGTCACGTCATGTCATGAATGGAAAATTTAGGCCGAAGCCAAAGTGACAGGGAAATCAAGGACTAATGATAATATAGGAAAGGTAAGATGGAAGAAAGGCATTGGGAAAAGAGTAATATGGAAAGGGATTTCCAAACAAGAGTATGGACAGGTGCGTCAAGAGAATTTTTTTCCTATTGTGTTTATTAGTAATACAACTAAGGTAACGAAGGCCATCAACAGAGCTAAACGCCCAGAGTTAAAGATCTTGGAAGTTTCCAGGCATCGACCAAGTAACTTTGAGAGACTAATTCCGTCTCTGTGGTTTAAATCCCACAAATTTTCTGTTTCCTTTGGTTGTGAGTACACACAACACGACTACCATTTTAAAAAACATCGTGGTTCAGGACAGAAACATTTAGGGAATATTATTTAATGCTTAAAGCATTTTATGTTTTAACGGTTTAGGTTGGTTTACGAAAGCTTAGGTCTACTTTAGGGGTTTATGTTGTTCTAATTTACAGCTTATTACGGTTTATAGTCTCTCAGGTTACTTGTTCAACGTTTAAAGAGATGGGTAAGAGGAGTTTAACAAGTAAACAAACTATTTAAGTCATAGGAAGGAAGAGAGAGAGAGGGACATCTCCAAACCCTTGTCAGGTACACAGACTCAAGGTGCAGGTGCATGGAAGCATTGAATTACCATAATGTTCAAATTAAAACAATTCTAACAATCTAAATATTTAACATCGAATTGTAATTCAACGGAACAAATAGCAAACCACGCTGCACAAGAGTGAGTGTATTCAAAGAGGAAATGGATATTGTTAGTACGTATATTATAGGAAATTGAAAGTGTAGTAAGTAATAGACAAAACGAATGATCATCATTTCACCCACGAAAGACGCACTTCAGTCACACGAATGTGTTTCAAAATTAAAGAGCGCTTCATATAAAACTATTTATAATGAAATGGTAAATATAGAAATGGAAATTATGCTAAGACGATTACTGTATATATTTTGATGATTTAACGATAGATTATGCTATCAAGAACACATTTCGATACGATATCACACGAAGTGCAACTGCTGATAAACGAAAACATCGAAAATGCAGCTGGCTATATAAAATTATTGTTATTTGGAGACTGGAAATATTAAAGAATTCGATTTAATAATTCGAAATATTAACTGGATCAGTCTTATCGTAAGGACACGCACAGTATCTCAAATTGTGACCGTAACTCGAACAATCATTTCTGCAAATCATCTTTACATCTGCTAATTCGAATAATGACCGCATGGAAATAATATCAATTAAAGTAAACAAAAGTTTGACACTGTATCTTATTCATGCGAATGAATTCCACGACGCTTTTTATGACCGGACAGACAGACATCAAGCATACTTGCAAGGGGTGCGTGCAAGAGTCAAAAGAGTTTGAAAGAGGTGACATGAGGTCGTGTAGGGTGAGACGGGTTGGGTTAAGGACAAATATATCATACAGGTTGTTAATTGGTATATTTCTGGTATCTACATTTTTTTTAAACATTTAATTGGGTAATTTTATTTTACATCATAATTAGTTTTACAGGTATTAGTAACATATATTAGTAAGAACTACCTTAATTCTACATTCTACAGACTAATAATTACACCCGTTGACCACACTCAACAGGTGTAATTTACCTTAAATAATTAAATACTCTTTGATATGAGTTCGTTCACAGCTTTAGATTAGTAGGCTTACCTATTTTGTGTACAAATATATATATTCATATATATGTGTATGTATATATGCATAAAAACATGTCTCCATAGACACATTTATAAATATGTGTGTGTGTGTGTGTGTGCATATGTGTGTGTGTGTATATATATGTGTATGTGTGTGTATATATATATATATATATATATATATATATATATATATATATATATATATATATGTATATATAATATATATATATATATATATATATATATATATATATATATATATATATATATATATATATATATATATATATATATATATATATATATATATATATATATATATATATATATATATATATATGTGTGTGTGTGTGTGTGTGTGTGTATATATTTATATATATATATATATGTATATATATATATATATATATATATATATATATATATATATATATATATATATATATATGTGTCTGTGTGTGTGTGTGTGTGTGTGTGTGTGTGTGTGTGTGTGTGTGTGTGTGTGTGTGTGTGTGTGTGTGTGTTTGTTTGTGTGTGTGTGTATTTGTGTGTATGTGTGTGCATGGGCGTATATATATATATATATATATATATATATATATATATATATATATATATATATATATATATATATACATATATATATATATATATATATATATATATATATATATATATATATATATATATATATATATATAAACCCATATATGCAAAAAGCTGCCTAAGTTGTACATACACTGTTTATTTGCTATATGACGTGAAGTCTATATCAATTCACATAAATGATGAAAGATTCGCTTTGATGAATCAAGCTAATGTTTATATACGTGTAAATGTACCAAAACCACAATTATTTTAGACATCTACAAGATAAGCTATTGGCATTTGTGTTCTAAATTGTGCACCGTATGAAAGGATATATGTAGTATATATGAAATGAAGTTATCTGTAATGTTAGTGAACGAAAGATGTAAAATCTGTTTTCATTGTTTGGGTGGGTAAAGCGTATGGTTATATTTGATAATTCTTATGAAAATGATGTGGGTAACATTCATTAGCTACTGTGATAATGATAGAAGCGTGAAAACTGTACATAAGCTTAATCAATTATAATGTAGCATATGATACCTGCAACCAACATAAGCAAACCAAATCATTCTAGCTATCAAGCCTTATTCTAATCACTAATAACTCTAGGTCATTGTAGCACTACAACACTACCACCGTGATTCACAGCTTTAGCACAAGCACTATGTTAGACGTCGTGTTCCCGAGGGGCCGGAGAGAAGGACATAGGAACCAGTCCTGTTCTATACTCAGGCCCCTGGAGAACGTCAGTATGACTGGCAGTGAAACATCTCAGCCAGGGACTTTAGGATTCCATGACTTTACGACATTTCTCTTTGATGAAACGTATTATTTTTGTCAGAATTTTTTTTATTTATTTCTTCATGAATTCCAATTGGAAGTTGTCAGAGTCGATTGTCAAGAGTTAGTTGCTTGCTAGAATTAGCTTTGGATTAGTAAACGTCTATTTTACAAACTACAAGATGGTAGATCTTAAGCAATGCCATCACCTTTTTACCATCTTTTGGTTATGTTTACATATACAAGCAAAGGATTTTAATCTATTAGGAACTATATACAGTCGTTAAAACTTATTTATAATTCATATTAGGAAATAAAACATCAAAGAAATACAGTTGAGAGGGATAGAGCGAGGCACTGGTGTGAGGTCTGTTGTGTTCTGCAGTTGCGCAGTTGAAAATATCTTCCCAACGGCGTGGATAACCTGTTCTTTTACCATGTAGACAACGTGGGTGAATATACTCCATTGTCAATGTTATTAGTATTCTTTACGTATCTGATCTTGTTGTTTGCTCTGTAACTGGATTTGTTTTTTGTTTTCCGAAGGCGACTTTTATTCTGCCTTGGGAGTGTGAGAGTATATCTTGGTGGCTTTTGATACCGACTCGTTTGGGGGCGTTGTTATGTCTTCCAACAGTGTCAGGTGGTCAGGGTAAGTGGTAAGTGTTTGTACAGGTAACCCAGTGCCTCGAGAAGAGAGTCTCAGTACAGAGGAAGTACATTAAAGTTTATCAGGTTTAATTTTATACACATTTAGGGTCTACAAACTACTAGTGCTTTAAGAACTCTAATGGTTGAAGTTTTAATTATCTTTTTAAAAGAGAAAAAATTATCTTTTTGATTATTTTTGAGTACTTTATCATTATTTAAATTAATGAGTACTGAATATTTCTTTTAAAACAGATTTTAAAAGATTTAAACAACTCTAATCACTTACATCTTGCGACTCAAAAGTCTCAAAATCAAAATCTAAATATCCTGAAAAAAAAAAAAAAAATGGAGAAAGAGATGAGAGCCCGGCGTGGCCACCGGAGGAGCCCTCGAGGTACTCACCGACACGCAGGATTAGAAAAATGTCCTTTGCTGAAGATGACGCCGTCGAAGGGCTGTGAAAAGGCCACGTTCACCGTCATTCCGGATTTTTCACACTGGACGTCGAGGCTTGTGATCTGGGGCATGTTGGCCATACCCGGCACCAGCTCCACGTCGTTGCTCAGAGCCAGCTGTCCGGCAGCCAGCTGGGGAGAGGGGGAGAGGAAGCGGGAGGCTTAGTTCACGGATCATGGATGGAATCAGAGAGAAAGAGAGGGAGAGAGGAAGAGGCAGAGAGACAGGGACCGAGAATGAAGGAGAGAAAGAATGTAGGAAATAAGATGTATACATACATATATGCATATATATATAAATATATATATATATATATATATATATATATATATGTATATATATATACATATATAATATATATATATATATATATATATATATATATATATATATATATATATATATATATATATATGTATGTATATATATATATATACATATATATATACATTTATATATATATATATATATATATATATATATATATATATATATATATATATATATATATATATATATATATATATATATATATATATACACATATACATACATATATATATATATATATATATATATATATATATAGAGAGAGAGAGAGAGAGAGTGAGAGAGAGAGAGAGAGAGAGAGAGAGTGAGAGAGAGAGAGAGAGTGAGAGAGAGAGAGAGAGAGAGAGAGAGAGAGAGAGAGAGAGAGAGAGAGAGAGAGAGAGAAAGACTGAGAAAGAGAGAGAGAGAGAGAGAGAGAGAGAACCTCATTCAGATCCTCAATGTAACTCTGTCTCTCCCTCTCCAGCATGACAGCCTTGTATTGCAATTAACACACATAAATAGCAACACATGATAATATCAGGAACAGCCTTCTACGCGGTCGAGCCACCCCAGAAACTTTCTCACAAACACCTCTGAATATTTTATGATGAACCGGTATTGATATCATGTTTTTTTCTATGCTGGAGGAGAGGTCTATTACATCTCGTAATTAGGGGCAGTTAGGCCTAAGCTAGCAAAGGAATTTGGGGGTCTTTAGTTCGTGTTGATTTGGGATATAGAAAGTTATGTTGGACATTGACGATGGCGGAGTTTTCCTATTAATATTTCATGGTCTCTTTATTTCTTTATGCTATGTCCTTTCTTTTTTTCTTTTTCTTTTTTTTCTCTCCCTCTCTCTCTGTCTTTGCATTTTTCCCTCTTTCTCTCTCTCTCTCTCTCTCTCTCTCTCTCTCTCTCGCTCTTTCCTTTCCTTTACTCCTTCTTTGTATCCCTCTCTCCCTCACTCTCTCTTTCCCTCACTCTTTCTTACTCACTCATTACCTTCTTCGTCTCTCTCTCTCTCTCTCTCTCTCTCTCTCTCTCTCTCTCTCCTCTCTCTCTCCCCCTCTCTCTCCCCTCTCTCTCCTCTCTCTCTCCTCTCTCTCTCCTCTCTCTCTACTCTCTCCTCTCTCCCTCCCTCTCTCCTTCCCTCTCTCTCTCTTCCCTCTCTCTTTCTCCTCTCTCATTCCCCTCTCTTCCCTCTCTCTCTCTTCCTCTCTTTCTCCCCTCTCATTCCCCCTCTCCCCCCCCCCCCCCCCCCCCCCCCCCCCTGTCTCTCTCTCTCTCTCTCTCTCTCTCTCTCTCTCTCTCTCTCTCTCTCTCTCTCTCTCTCTCTCTCTCTCTCTCTCTCTCTCTCTCTCTCTCTCTCTCTCTCTCTCTCTCTCTCTCTCAAACTCTTTCACTTATTTACTCAGTCCCTATTTCTTCTTCTCTCTCTCACACACACAAACTCTCTCTTTCTCTTTTTCTCCCTATCTTCCTTCCCTTCCATTCCTAACATATCAAAGAGAAAACGCAATCTTAGAGACAAAAGAAAGACCCAAAAACGAAGAAGAGAACGAAAACAAAGAGAGAATTCCGAGGCATTCTTTTTTTTCATTCCATTTTTTTTTTTTTTAATCCGTTCACATCTATCCACCGCGTGTCTGAGCGAAAGAAGGCCGGCTCGTTTCGTTCTAAATGTTTTGACAACCTCTCTCTCTTTTGGAACTATTTTTTTTTTTTTTTTTTTTTTTTTTTTTTTTTTTTTTTTTTTTTGTATTTGTTTTTGTGTTTGTGTTTGTGTGTGTGTGTGTGTTTGTAGGCTGACTGAAATGAATGGGAACGAAGGTAGGCGATAGCATTTTGTTTTTCGTTTTTTGTTTTGTTCGTCTCTCTCTCTCTCTGTCTCTCTCTCTCTCTCTCTCTCTCTCTCTCTCTCTCTCTCTCTCTCTCTCTCTCTCTCTCTCTCTCTCTCTCTCTCTCTCTCTCTCTCTCTCTCTCTCTCTCTCTCTCTCTCTCTCTCTCTCTCTCTCTCTCTCTCTCAAGTCGGTGGAAATAACTCGGGACTTGCCAGAGGCGAGGGATAATTTCACCGTGGTATCTGTGTGTCTTTTTTTGCGGTGTGTGTTTTGTTTGGTTGCTGTTCTTTTGTTTTGTTTGGGGTTCGGGTATTTGTTGCTCTCTTTTTACTTATCTTCTTTCCTTATCTATTGCACTCACCTTTCACTCTTTCTTTCTCATCTACTCCGTTTCCCCGCCATTCATATCCTCCGTTCTACTTTCACTCATCCAACACAAACCCTCCTTTCACCCAACGTTCATCCATCTCTCACCCTCCAGCTCTGTTCCTTTCACACTCTTTTATCCTCATGTGTTTTTGTCTTCCTTCTTTTGCGTAGTCGTTTGTTTTAACTTTATCGGCTTTTTCGATAACTTCCTTTATTGGAGATATTTACTCTAATCCTTTTCACGACTCATTCATTTCATCCAACTCTGTCCTCTAACCTCCCTCTCGTATTGGTTCCTTTCCTCCAACTTTTCACCGGTATTGAATCGTTTTCTCCAACTTTCCTCTCATTTTGAATAATTTTCTCCAACTTTCCTCTCATTTTGAATCATTTTCTCCAACTTTCCTCTCATTTTGAATCATTTTCTCCAACTTTCCTCTCATTTTGAATCATTTTCTCCAACTTCCCTCCAGTATTGAATCATTTTCTCCAACTTTCCTCTCATAGTGAATCATTTTCTCCAACTTCCCTCCAGTATTGAATCATTTTCTCCAACTTCCCTCCAGTATTGAATCATTTTCTCCAACTTCCCTCTCATACTGAATCATTTTCTCCAACTTCCCTCCAGTATTGAATCATTTTCTCCAACTTCCCTCTCATACTGAATCATTTTCTCCAACTTCCCTCCAGTATTGAATCATTTTCTCCAACTTCCCTCTCATACTGAATCATTTTCTCCAACTTCCCTCCAGTATTGAATCATTTTCTCCAACTTTCCTCTCATATTGAATCATTTTCTCCAACTTCCCTCCAGTATTGAATCATTTTCTCCAACTTCCCTCCAGTATTGAATCATTTTCTCCAACTTTCCTCTCATACTGAATCATTTTCTTCAACTTCCCTCCAGTATTGAATCATTTTCTCCAACTTTCCTCTCATATTGAATCATTTTCTCCAACTTCCCTCCAGTATTGAATCATTTTCTCCAACTTCCCTCCAGTATTGAATCATTTTCTCCAACTTTCCTCTCATACTGAATCATTTTCTCCAACTTCCCTCCAGTATTGAATCATTTTCTCCAACTTTCCTCTCATACTGAATCATTTTCTTCAACTTCCCTCCAGTATTGAATCATTTTCTCCAACTTCCCTCTCATACTGAATCATTTTCTCCAACTTCCCTCCAGTATTGAATCATTTTCTCCAACTTCCCTCCAGTATTGAATCATTTTCTCCAACTTTCCTCTCATACTGAATCATTTTCTCCAACTTCCCTCCAGTATTGAATCATTTCCTTCGACTTTCTTCTTGTATTAAATCATTTTCTCCAACTTTCCTCTCGTTTTGAATCATTTCCTCATTTCTCAAATCGCGAACGGCTAATCTCTTTTCGAATCAAGCTAATGATTCATCCCAAGCTATAATTACAATATTCCCTTCTCCCAATCGACCCTCTTCGGGGCTTAGGTGAATGCAAATGTGGCCGAGATTAGGTCTCCTGATTAGGGTCAGTCGTGGGTCAGGTGATTAGCGCATCCCTTAATTATCCTTTGGTGGTGAACGCGTGATTACAAAAGGGTGGAGGTGATTGGAGAGGACTCGTCTCTTTAGATCAACCTCTCCCTATTCGGCTATGTTCCGTCCTCCTTATCTCTCTCTCTCTCTTTCTCTTTCTCGCTTTACCGCTCTCTCTCTCTTTCCCTTTCTCTCTTAATCTCTCTCTCTCTCTCTCTTAATATCTCTCTCACTCACTCACTCACTTTCTCTCTCTCTCTCTCTCTCTCTCTCTCTCTCTCTCTCTCTCTCTCTCTCTCTCTCTCTCTCTCTCTCTCTCTCTCTCTCTCTCTCTCTCTTTCTCTCTCTTTTTCTCTTTCTCTTTCTCTTTCTCTCCCTCTCCCTCACCCTCACCCTCTCCCTCTCACCCTCTCTCCCTCCCTCCCGCCTCCCCCCTCTCTCTCTCTCGACCTTTCAAATTCTCCCTTTCCAACCCACCTTATATCGATGCACCACTAGTGTTTGGGGAAAGATTTAAAATTGAAGGGTATAGCAAAGGGGGGATGATGAATGTGATATGCAGGGGGAAAAAAAAGACCCCAGACTCTTTGTTCTTTAACGGGTGAGAACAGGAGAACAATTAAGGAACACGAGGGCGAAGATGACACGTGATAACGAGAGGAGAAATTATTGTGGGTCATGAACTATGTACTTTGGGACGGAGAGTGATTGTCAGATATTGCAGTCTTTGTTGTTCAGTTAACATATCTGCGGGATGTTCTTTTGATGTTCATGTATTCTGCATATATTAGATTATAATAATTTACATAACGATTCCCGAGAAAGTCCAAAAATGCTACGTAAAAAAGTCCGCAAAGCCCAAACATAACCATATAAAAAAGAAACACGAAATCCAGCATTAAAACCAAAAAAAAAAAAAAGGTCTAACAATGCCCCCCCCAAAAAAAAAAAAAAAAAAAAAAAATAACAATCTAGAAAATCCAAAAAAAATATCCACACAAAAAGAATTCCACAAAGTCAAAGAATATCCACTTCACAGGGCAGTAATTACGAGCATCTTGTCCACGCAGGTCTCAGGGAAGAAGCGAAAGTGAGACGTGCGGACGAGGTGGCTTGTCAGTACTCGCCGAAGACTTTTCCTTTCATTTGCATCGGCCGGTCATTCATTGCATTGAGACGCGTGGCTTGGGGGCACTGGGAGACGGCGCGCGGGGAGGTGGGAGGGGGAGGGGGGAGGGGGGAGAGAAGCGATAGAGGAGGGAAGGGCAAGGAGAGGAAGGCGGAAAAAGGGGAGGGTAAGGGAGGAAGGAAGGGCAAGGGGAGAGGAGGACGGGGAAAAGAGGAGGGTAGGGAGGAAAGGGGAAAGGGGGAGAAATGATAGGGGGAAGGGCAAGGGAGAGGACGGCGCGCGAGGTGGGAGGAGGGGGAAGGGGGGGAGAAGCGATAGGGGGGAAGGGCAAGGGGAGAGGAGGACGGGAAAAGGGGAGGGTAGGGAGGGGGAGGGGGAAGGGGGGGAGAAGCGATAGGGGGGAAGGGCAAGGGGAGAGGAGGACGGGAAAAGGGGAGGGTAGGGAGGGGGAGGGGGAAGGGGGGGAGAAGCGATAGGGGGGAAGGGCAAGGGGAGAGGAGGACGGGAAAAGGGGAGGGTAGGGAGGGAAAGGGGGAAGGGGGGGAGAAGCGATAGGGGGGAAGGGCAAGGGGAGAGGAGGACGGGAAAAGGGGAGGGTAGGGAGGGAAAGGGGGAAGGGGGGGGGGGAGAAGCGATAGGGGGGAAGGGCAAGGGGAGAGGAGGACGGGAAAAGGGGAGGGTAGGGGTCAAGCCTAACCTCTCAAGACCACGTTATGTTCTTACTCTCTGCTACTGCATTGTGATGTTTCCTTGCATCGTGTTCGATTCGGTTGGCGTATTTTAAGACACGTGGAACTAGGATTTCCTCTAACGCATTGGCAACAAAGCTTTGAAGAGAAAAGAATAAACCACAAAGCCTTTGATTTCCTGATTAAATGATAAGCATGTGATAATACAACTCAACAAGTGTGAGTTGGATGTTTTTAGCTGTGTGTGTGTGTACTAATACGACTGCAGTGTCATCTAAATATAACTGCCAATACGATGAGGGTGCATTCCGCGACACCTGGGTACGTTACCGCTCGTGTGACGATCGCAGCTGCCTTACCTGGAAAGGAGAAAAAAATAGTCATTAGTATAACAGAACTGTGATAATAGTTGGTTTGTCTAACACGATTCTCAGTAAAAAAAACATTGTCGTTGTATCACCTCAACATTTTAATTTGATCTTTCTCGAAAACAAAGTTCAGACAGATTTTTGCACAAAATGAATGTTGGATGTTTGCTACAAAATTTACAAAATAAAAGTATGATAAGGCCATTATTCATTGTTGGTAATGTATGCTCGGTTAGTATTTATATTTAAGCTGCGTTACCAACACATAAATAATCGTGACGTGTGTAAGATGGGTGGCAATCAGCTGATCATGACGTAAGCAGCGACCGACGTTCTTTTGTTCTTTCCACAAGAGGTTCACCAATCACCTTTCAACCGGCTCAACCTAGGCACTCATTAGGTACCTTTTTTATCCGCCTAGTTTGAGCTCACCGAAGAAAATTATACATAATAAGAAAACCAGGAAAAAAATATGGATATGACGGACGAGAAAGTGAAAAATAAAACGTGTAGACAGCGTAGAAAACTCGAAGAAGAAGAAGGGGGAGGTAAAAGTAATAGACGTGGTGAGCCAGGGAGGAACAGCCAGCCAAGGTCTCTCCGCCCTTAGACTTCGCCCCGACGACGGAAGTTCCGAGAAACACCGCGGGAAAGCTACGGAGGTCGAAGGAGTAGCGGGATCTGGAATGCAGACGGTTCTCGCTGCCGGGGACCATTAGCAGGGGCCCATAGCATATGAAAGGGGCCGATAGCGTGGGTATAAAAGACCGTCGGAGGGGCTAGTGGCCCGAGCGAGGCATTATAGCGTCAAGAAAGGCCAACAAAGTGGGTATGAGAGGCCGTCGGAAGAGCTGGTTGGATGAGGGCGAGCGAGGTAATATATCTCGGCAGAACAGCCCGGGGGAGGGCGAGGGGAAGGGTAATGCACAAGAGGTCGTGGTCTCCAGGGTGAACGGAGAGGTTTAGTAATCAAATCAGGCAAGTGAAGGGAGTTGGGATAGAGGTAGAGTAGGCATGAGGTAGTGGCGGCAGCGGTGGCGGCGAGGGAGGACGAGGGCACGAGAGGGGGGAGGGGGGGAGGTTATGCAACGATACTCGCTTGCTATGCATTCACCGGACACTTAAGATTTGCCGAGCACGTACTTTCTCACCGCCCACGATGAGAACATACCGAGTTTGTTTACTTATTTCACTCGGTTTCCCTTTCTCTCTCTCTCTCTCTCTCTCTCTCTCTCTCTTTCTCTCTCTTTTTCTCTCTTTCTCTCTCTCTCACACACACACACTCTCACTCTCTCTCTCTCTCGCTCTCTGTCGCTCTCTCTCACTCTTTTTCACTCTCACTCTCTATCTTTTTAACTATCTCTTTCTCTCTCTTGGTAGCAATTTTGTCCATATTTGTGGACAAAGTACTTTCGCTCTCGCACTCCAAGCCTGTGTCTTCCTACATCTTACGCCTCTCTCTCTCTCAGTCCGAAGTATTGTATTTGTATTGTATTGTTTTATTACTATTACCTCCTTTCTACTTCACACTTCATTCCTTTTTATCCCCTCCTTTCGTATTGAAAAGAAAAAAATCAACACGCAACAATCCTTCGTCATAAACTATTCTTTCGAGAATGACGTCACGGCGGTGTGGCAATGCGCACTGCATTTGTTTTTGCGGTTGTCGCTCGTCTTTTGTTTATGTCTAATGGCGCTCGTTTACCCCGACGGTGGTCAAGCGTGTATGCATCCTAACGTCTTTGCGGCTTAAAAGTTTGTTCTAAAGTGTTTCTAATCCTCGAGATTTGCTTTTAAGTAGGAAATAAGTATTGGTAATTGTTACGAAAACTTGGGGTCATTCTAGTTCTGAACGTACTGCGATTTGATGATTATCGGCGAAAAAGAAAAAAATGTCGCATGTATGGAACCGAATAAGATGTGAATTCTTCTAAATTTCAAATGCAAATACATGGTTGCACGTCATTTTAAAATGTATCAACTTTATGAAACATGTGAAAACAGATTATAAACACAACAGAATAACATATATTCTGTATTTATTTTTTAAATCTCTTATGTTTTCGAACTCTTCCCCGAGCCTAAGAAAGCGGGAAAAGTGTAACCTGGCCCACTGTTAAACAAGGGAAGAGGAAGATGCTGAGGAAATCACGTGTAAGTGGCTGGCCCAACAGGTGGCAGGGAGAGAGCGAGAGGTGGCAGAGGAGGAGGAAGGAAAGGGTGGGAGGCGGAGGAGGAGGAGAGGGTGGGAGGGTAACAGGTGGAGGAATGGGAGGATGAGAGGTGGAGGAATGGGAGGGTGAGAGGTGGAGGAGGAGGAGAAGGAGGATGGGAGGAGGAGAGGAGGAAGGAGATGGTAGGAAGAGAAGTAGGAAGGGGAGGCTGGGGAGGAGGAGAAGGAGGAAGAAGAAGAGGGTGGTAGGAGGAGGGGGAAGGAGGAAGCGTGTGCCAGGCTCTCCGTGAAAGGCATTATTACTTTATATTTTCAGAGATTTGAAAGCAGAACAGGCTCCAGGTACCAGTCCATTTGCATCCTCGGTTCATCTACATACACGCCGGCAGGAACTCTTTCTCCCCAAGACGGCTCGGCAGCTCATTTCCGGCTTTGCTTCCCGACGCGCAGCTGCTCACAAAGCCCCCTTAATCTACCACAGTTCTCTGGTAATCCTCTTAAACTGATAAAAGCTAATGCCACGCCGCAAACTCAGCCGAGAAACGGGGCGTCATTAAACCCAAGTCAACACAAAACTACGATTCATCATCGTGGCATTATATAAATTTAATCCTAGTGTTACACGGGGTACTGATTCCCCTCGGTGGCTCAACATTCATCAAAATGCCCGATTCATCCGGCCACCCCCACGCACACATGCCTCACGTCCCGCGGCTCGAGTATCGTTCGACTTTCTCCCATCCAGACGAGTGACCTCAACTAATGCCAAGCAAAGAACAAAGTCGAATAACATCATGGTGAGGGAATCAACTCGTCTCACGCTGACAAGACTGCAGGTGGAAAAGAAGAGGGGGATTCTTGGCATAGGTTGCATAACTCTCTCTCCTTTTGTCTGCGTGCGTTTTATTATCATTACCATCATTATTTTTGAAAGTTCATGTTTTTTTTTCTCTCTGTTCTGTACATGCGGTCCAACCAGCATTGTAAACAGAATTAATGCTTGTGGCACAGAGAATGACATCATCATATAAATTATTGGAAGAACTTGGCTAATTTCTGAAGATAAACATTACAAAGGTAAGTTTGTCGACAAGACTATCTATTAAGAAATTTACATTCCTAGTTTTGCTTTAACGAACCATTCGAATGACCATAACATAGGTACAATCGGCACATGTACATCTGGAATATCGTTCGCGAACAACGAACATTTGAGGTTTAGGGTCGTAAAAGCACTATTCCCTTCGTGCTCGGGCTCTGCAACATGACCTGCAATCAGAAGGGATAGGACTCGTAATAGTAATAGCTGGGGATGGTAACGGTCAGTATATTCTATCTCTGTAACCGATCGACCTGTTTTTTGTCGCAAGGAACAAACCTCAACTCGACTTATAACATGTCGAATAAGCCCGAGACACCATTTATTTAAAAAAAAGGAAGGAAAAAAAACTATTTCACTCCGAGCGCTTCATCTAAATGGAATTCGACAAGCTATGCTACCATATGTCTGAGAACCATAACAACTACCAAAGCGTTTGTAGAACATCTCACTGCCTTGTCGAATAAACATAAAACCGACCGTGGTATGTAAGCCATTCAACGCCTCGTCTTCCTTGCAACGAGAAACATTTCTTGCAAGAGATCGTCTTAGCGGAAGATCGGCAAGACACGAACACTGCATGCACGGACGAATTGCAATTGAATGAGGAAAAATTGGCAAGTTAAGCTAAGCTCATGACCCTTGGGTGGCCGACCTGGAATCGTTCATGTTCTCTCTCTTTATCTTCTTGCCTTTTCTTTTGTGTGTGTGTGTGTTCGTGTGTGTGTTTGTGTGTGTGTGTGAGTGTGAGTGTTCGTGCTCGTGTGTGTGTTCGTGTGTGTGTGTGTATGTGTGTGTTCGTGCTCGTGTGTGTGTGTGTGTGTGTGTGTGTGTGTGTGTGTGTGTGTGTGTGTGTGTGTGTGTGTGTGTGTGTGTTCGTGTGTGTGTGTGTGTGTGTGTGTCTGACACGCGAATAGATGAAATGACAGGAGTGAGATAGAGGGAAAAAAGAGAAATTAATGGTATGAAATGATAGTAATGGCAAAATCGGAAAGAGATTTGCCGGAGGAATCGGAGAAGAAAATCACAGCTGATCCAAAAAAGGAACAGGTCAACATGCAGTCGGACCTCTTACGTTCCTCTGTGTCTCTGTCTGTCTCTCTCTCTCTCTCTCTCTCCTTTTCTTTGCATTGGTTGAAGTTAACAAACAGTGGGAGATGGAAGAGTCTATAATGAATATAGAGAGAGGGAGAGGAGAGGTAAAAAAACAAAGAGAGGAACAAGAGAGAGATGAGAAGAGAAGGAAATAAAACGAAAGAGAAATATAGATAGTGAGGTATCGGAAGAGGAGAAGAGAGAGAGAGAGAGAGAGAGAGAGAGAGAAAGAGAGAGAGAGAGAGAGAGAGACAGAGAGAGAGAGAGAAAGACAGAGAGAGAGAGAGAGAAAGGCAGAGAGAGAGAGAGAGAGAAACAGAGATAAAAAGACAGACAGAGAGAGAGAGAGGCATAGAGAAAGAGAGAGAGACGTGCCTCGACACACCAGGACCATCCGAACCCTGTATCCCCTTCAAGATCTATAATAAACATCGCCATGCACGCATATTCCAAGACAGACGACATCATGGCAGCATGGCAACAGCATACCACTTTTCCTCCCTCCTTTCTAAGCCTAATTCCTGTCTTTTTCCCCCGCATTGTTACACTTTTTCCCCCACTTGAGACGTCAGCCAAGGAAGTTCAGACGTGTTCTCGTGCTTCTGCTTGCGCATTGTGAAAGTAATGTGCTTGAAAACGTGCTTATTGTAGGCTATGTTCTGCATTTGTATATTTAGGAGTTGATGGGATTTGTGAAGTTATACATGCCACGTGTATTATGTATTATTTTGATAATTATTATTATTATCATCATTATCATTATTATCATTATTTTCAATTTCACTATTATCATTATCATTATAATTTATCTTTATCATTAATACCATTATCATCATTGTTAGTTTCATTATTAATGTAATTACAATTATCATTATCATGATAATTGTCTTTGTTATTGCTTTCATCGTTATTATCATGCTAATAAAATTATTATTATCATACGTATCAATATTAATGTAATTGCTGTAACTATTGGGTATTATCATAAGCTGTTGCATTTGTTGATAGTGTTGTTATTGTTGTTGCAGGAAAATGGGGGGATTCAGAAGCCAAGGACTTCCTCAAGAAATTACAAAAGCAGGCACAGATCCCCCAAGGAGCAGAGAGGTTAAAAACAGCTGATGACTGAGGGGGGGGGGGAGATGTGAAGCAAAAATGAACAGCTGAGAAATATAATCTACAGAGCATGAGACAGACCGGGATATGCTGAGTCACGGCAGGCACATTCCCACGGGTCAACTCATGATCAGCTGTGAGCCAAGTCTAGTGTAGTGTATAATCTTCTCCCCTTTCCCCTTCCCCCTCACTTCCTCCTTCCTCCTCCTCTTCTTTCTTCTTCCTCTCGACTTCCCCCTCTTCCTTCCCCTCCTCCTCCTCCTCTTCTTTCCCCTTCCCCTTTCTCTTCCTCTCCCCCTCTTCCTACATCCTTCCCCTCCCTTTTCCCATCTTCCTTATCGTCCCCTTTCCCTACGCCCTTTCCATCCGCCTCCCCTCACCTCTTCCCCTCCGCTTCCCCCCCTTCCTCTTCCCCTCCCCTCCCCTCCCCCCTCCCCCTTCCCCCCTCACCACCGTTTTCCTTTCTAACACGTTTGGCGGAGGAGCCAGTCTTGATAACCTCAACACTGAGACTGATTATATCATTTTTTGTTCAATAAATCCCGAGGTATTTTTTTTTAATTCTTTTTTATCTTATGCAAGAGTCAACTTAAGTCGACTTGTATTAACAGGAAGTGAGAGAAAGTCATGCAGCGTTCAATCAACATTTTACAACGGGATGTTGTTGCATGATAAAATGTATGAAGGTATCAGTGTACTTGGTTCCTCTTTGGCTGTCGTGTATAACCATTTATACAAACAGGAACACACGCGGGATTTTATGCGCGCGTGTGTATGTGTATATATGTGTGTGCGTGTATGTGTGTGTGTGTGTGTGTGTGTGTGTGTGTGTGTGTGTGTGTGCGTGCGTGTGTGTGTGTGTGTGTGTGTATGCGCACATATATACATATATATGTAAGAATACTGAGTGACGCAAAGTCTAAATCGCCAATAAATCCAGCACGATCAATCCAAAACACCACCTCCCTCAAGTATCAAAATCCCCCCCCCCCCCTTCCCCATAAAAAGAGAACACCTAAGCACATGAAGTCCGCAATAAGACCAATGCTTCAATGCAATTCCCGAACATGCAAACGAGTCCTCTGTTGCAACCTCACATCGCCCAGACATTCACCAGCGCCAAGAACTCGTTCGTGTCAGATGCCGTTGTCGAAGCCCCGGTGAAGGGATTCGGACGCCGGTGTTTACTCTTCAAAGCGCCGATAAATTTCTCTCGGTTTGATGACTGGAAAGTTATGAGGTCACGGGACAAAAACTTTCCCATTGTGACCCTCACCTTTGCCCTTCTGGGATATATTTTAATGGCCACGCTGACCTCTTCTTTCTTCTGTATGTGCTATGACCTCCACTGACCTGCTTTACTCTTATTTACTTACGTAGTTTTACAGTCCGTGTCTCTTTCTTTGCAGATGGGCACACGAACACCAGTCTTGTCTGCTGGCGCGTCCTGCTTACGTCCTTCGCCGCACCCTTGTCCCCTTTTGTGAGACGCAAGTCGAGACAACCGGGTCCATCTTCCTTCCAGGATTTGGGTAATAAAGTCTAGGATCGCCACTTTCAGCGTCCTTGTGTGTGACAAGCGGGATATTATCAGTGGGATTTTACTCGACCCTTGTACTTTGGTCTGTAGTCTTGTAGTTATGGGTTGTGCTTGGGTCTTCTTGCTCTCGGACCTTGCTTTGGAAAGTAACGTTTTGTCACTTGTTCTGTTTAATTCCATGAGCCGATGTTGTTATATAGAAAGTATATCTAAGAAGTTCTTCCTGTTGATATGAATTATTTATTTGAAAATAGCCGTTAGTTTCCTTTCATCATAGACTTTAAACTTATAACGTATGGAGATGCTTTAAATCTATAACAACAACGGAGAATTGTAGTAAAATTATATCTAAGAATATCTTAAAAACGACTTCACGTTACCAATTGAAATCCCTATCGCATCCCCATACAAACTTCACTGAGTTGCAACAAAGCATCCGAAACTGGTTCAGCATTCATGGAACCCAATCCAAAACGGGACCGAACCAACAAGACCACAATGACCCCTTTTTTGTTTTCTCTCTATCTTACGTTTTTAAAGACATGGAGTTAGTTTTGAAAGTTCGAAATGAGAATGCCACTGTTATCGGTAAATGACAGGAGACGGCAGCCTGCCCGACAGCCCGACAGCTGCCAGATACCAAGAAGGTGAGAGAGGAGGTACTTGGTCGCGTGCTTAGCATCCACCGACAGGGCGATAAGGCACCGATAGGCATAAAAAAGATGCCCTATAGTTTTATGAGGAGTTATGCAACGGGCATAAGGTCGTCGGTAGAGAGTGGATAACCTGATTAATCTTCGCCCAGTCTATTGCTGAGCAACATGTGATTAAATATTCAAAACGATTACCCATTGCTAAAATTCCTAAACAGTTTGTAATGCTTCATTAACTTGACTTCATGAGGAACGAAGGTGTAGAATCTTAGCGAATTAATTAGAATCTTAGCGAATTAAGTAGAATCTTAGCGAATTAATTAGAATCTTAGCGAATTAATTAGAATCTTACCGAATTAATAGCTTAATGTATGGACTACAATAATTCACCAGAAGTTACACTATCCATTTGCATTTTACAGTAGGAGATGCTAACAAATGCTACACAAAATGAACTGTATACGCAATTCAAGCTTAATATGACAAGACTTTTTATGGTATGATTATTGCATGTCGGGGCTTCTTTTATGAAAGTATATGTTCTCCTCCGAGCCTTTATAAGAGAGAGAGAGAGTTAGAAAGAGAGAGAGAGAGATACAGAGCGAGAGCGAGAGAGAGAGATACAGAGCGAGAGAGAGAGAGACACACAGAGAGAGAGAGAGAGAGAGAGAGAGAGAGATACAGAGAGATACAGAGAGAAAGATATAGAGAGAGACAGAGAGAGATATACACAGAAAGACAGACAAACAAACAAATAAACACACAAAAGACAAGAAAGAAAACCAAACGACCGACAAACTGACAATCTGACCAAACAACCGAATCCAAAAAAAAAAAAGACCAAATTTCAAAGTCCTCTTTTCTTGAAGCCAAAGGTCCAAGATGAACTTCAGTGAAGAGAGTGAGTCAAGCCGACTTTCTCCCTCGTCTGATTACCATCGAAGACCGAGTTGAGTGAACCATTAGAGCGGCGAGTAGAAGGAATGAATCACTCCTGAATAAGGTCTTCTCTGACACGATTTACAGGGAGGGTATTGATAAACTGAATGATGTCTTTTCTGAAACTGTCAACAGGGAAGGTATTTATAAACTGAATGATGTATTTTTTAAAATTAATTGCAGGGAGGGTATTTATAGATTTGATCATGTATTTTCTGAAAG
>BOPN01000567.1:5000-7500 GCA_017312705.2 Penaeus japonicus | reverse complement strand
TAGCTAAGGCGTTAGTAATCTTATATGTGTTCGGAAATTTGTTTGAGTGGACCTGTTGTCTCTTAAAAGTCTTCCATTTTATTTCTTTTCTCACTCTTTTCAAATCGGTTCTTTCGCCGATTTCGATAGCATTGCGATGGTTGAATATAACAATTTTTTTTTTTTTTTTGTACACTCGCGTAATGGCAACACGATTGCATGCAACCACACCCGCTCATAAAACTCACGGGGTAACCAAGAGGACGAAAGAAAGGCAATCTAGATTCGAGATTTTACGATCCTTTGTTGAATTACCACAAAGAAAATGTTGCTTGCCGGACTCTGCTCAACCCTCCCCCCCCCCCCTTGACACTGCTCTGACCTTTGACATGAACACGCATTCAACTGACCGGAGGAGTCTAAATGAAGAGACTTATTTTACGTGGAGCAGAGAGTGTTACGTGTCTCTGCGTGATGTAATTTGTTTAAAGAACGATGCCCGGAGGTCGACTCAAACAAATGTAATAATGAAAGCACTCTCTGTATGCAACACGCAAAGGCAGTGACACGCAAAGGCATGTACTAAGGCATCAGATCACTTAAATTGTGGTCCATGTATATTAAAAAAATACGTTCATTTCTTGCAGGCAGTTGCTAAGCTACTTTCCCCACAGGTGCCCCTTCTCCCTCCCTTCCTCCCTCCCTCTCGCCCTTCTACCTCCCTCCTTCTCACCTTTCTACCTCCCTGCCTCTTGCCTTTCTCCCCTTCTCTTCCTCTTTTGCTTCTCCTTTTCTCTCCCTCTCCCTCTTCTGTCTCCCTCCTACTCCCCCTTATCCCTCCCTATATCTCTTCCTCTGCCTCTTCTACCTCCCTGCTTACCCTCCTCTCCCTCCCACTCTCCCCCTTCTGCCTTCCTCCCCCTCTCACCCTCCCTCTCCCCCTTATCCCTCCCTATATCTCTTTCTCCCCCTTATCCTTCCCTATATCTCCCTCTCCCCCCTTCTGCCTTCTTCCCCCTCTCTCCCTCCCTCTCACCCTTATCCCTCCCTATATCTCCATCTCCCCCCTTCTACCTCCCTATCTCCCTCCCCCCCCTCCCTCTCTCCTGAGAACCTCACACTGTGTCCAGTAAACCGACCAGTAACCTTTACCCTCGCAGCTACATAACCTCTGGACTCTCGAGTACTCAATCAGATTAGAGAAACATAACACAAAAAATAGGAAGAAGAAGGAGGTGGGAAAAAAAACTAAACGCTGAAATAAAGAAAGTTCAAAAGGGTAGATGAATGTGAGAGATACGCCTGAGGGAAATCAATTAAGATTGCAATGAACGCTGCAATACACACACAGACGCATGGGCATAGTTATAACGTGAAAACCGATGGACTTGAGAAAAAAGGCATAATAAACCTGTCCAAAATAGAGAAATATATTCAAAGTCAATCATGGTTATCAGAATCACTGATATATAACAGAGAACGCATCTACAGGTAAATATATCAAGCATTGCAAAATGCAATGAAGAGACTCACAAACATTCTCATAAAAGCAACCGACCTAAACAAAGACATACCGCACCTGGCCAAGAGAAGCGTGTTGAAAGTTTGAGGAAGTATGTGACCTAAGTCAAGGGGGTCAAAAGCAGTGACGTCATAATGTGGTCTGGTTTACAAGAGAAGGGCAGCGCTGAGGAGGCCCGGATGGGGCGCCAGGGGAGAAAGGGGGGGAGAAGGGGAGAAGGGGAGAGGGGGGTATGTAGAAATGAAAGAAAGAGGAGGCTTGGGGGGGGGGGGATTAACTAGGTAGATAGGTAGAGAGTTTGAGTGGTAGTAGAGAGCTAGGAAGGTGGATAAGGGGATACGTATATAGGAGAGGAAGCATTTATGTAGATAGATAGATGGATAGATTAGTAGAAAGAATATATAGATAGATGGACAATTAAACAGGGGGATGAATGCATGAAAAAATACATATTCATAGACACGGAGTGAGTATACAAGTAATAAAACGACTAAAGGTAAAAAGAACAGCACGAACTAGTGAAAGACATAAACAGAGAGAGAGATAAGAAGAAGAACAAGAACAAGAATAGAGAGAGAGAGAGAGAAAGAGAGAGAGAGAGAGAGAGAGAGAGAGAGAGAGAGAGAGAGAGAGAGAGAGAGAGAGAGAGAGAGAGAGAGAGAGAGAGAGAGAGAGAGAGAGAGAGAGAGAGAGAGAGAGAGAGAGAGAGAGAGAGAGAGAAAGAGAGAAAGAAACGGTAACAGAAAGACAAAGACAGCGAAACAGAGAGACAGAGAGAGATCGGCATCAGCCAGCAAGTCCGAGAACACGAAAAGAAGTAGGAGGAAACGCGGTCTTATCAGTTCGGGCATCCAGGTCAACAATACTGGATCCCTTTGGCGAGACCAATGCCCCCTGCGAGTGACCCAGGGCGGAGGTGGAGAAGGAGGAACGAGGAGGTGGAGAGGAGGTGATCTGGGCGTCTTCATCTACATGTTCACCTTGCGAGGTCGTCCACCG
>BOPN01000566.1:449127-458983 GCA_017312705.2 Penaeus japonicus | reverse complement strand
TATATATATATATATATATATATATATATACACACACACACACACACACACACACACACACACACACACACACACACACACACACACACACACACATATATGTATATATATACAAACACATATTTTTTCATGTTTTTTGAAAGAGAAGGAGGTAGAGATTCGGACTAACAGATAGGCAGATAGAGAGAGCGAACAAATGGAAACCCTGTTATTTCTTTTAAATTCATAACAATAACTTTTTTTTCCACCTTTCTATGGTTTTCCTTCTTTTGTTTAGCAGATTCACAATATTTTAAGTTGTTTCTTTAGAACAGACATAAGGGCGTTTATGTGCGAAATAAGTTTTTTTTCGGGATGTAAGCGATATGATAAATGAGATTACTAATCTAAGTAATCAATAAATTGGATACATACACATGCACGGGAACAAATACACACAGTTTCGCGTATGTATGTACGCATGTGTAAACATCCATGTGTCTGTGTTTGTGTTTTTGTACGATTGTGCCTGCCTATGTAAGTGTTTACCCTCACATACATGCATTTACATGATGCCTCATTCCTAATTCCCAGAAAGCAGGAAAAACAGAGAAAAGGAAACTGTCCAACAAAGCGAAACAGTCGCACAAACAGACAACTTGCATTAATCGGTAACTTGGTGATGGCAGTGCATGGAACCCCAATCCAGTGAGGTTAAATGTTAAGTGAGTTCAGAATTTGTACAGTGCGCGTTGGAAAGGATTTTAGAGGCAGCACTTTATCTTTTTGAGCTGTCATATTGGGTATCCTTTTAATAACCTGTTTATTTGATGTGGGTTTTTTAAAGATAAAATGTGTGATGTAAAGTGAGAGAGAAAGGGAGGGGCAGATAGATAGTTAAAGAGATAAACAGAAAGAGAGAAAGAGAAAGAGAGAGGCAGAAAAGAGAAAGAGATAGATAGAGAAACAGGCAGAAAAGAGAAAAATAGTAACATCGATTTGGGATTCATTATTATTGTTGTATAATCCTATTGTTGAGCAAACTGTGATAATTGTTTGATAAGGAAATCCCTTGGGTATCTAGATATAAGTAGTTTTATTAGTCTATATGCGCAAGTGTATATGCATATATATATATATACGTATCAGATACAATTCAATTTATCGGTATAGATTTGGTTGAATATCTATCTATCTATCCATCTATCTATGTATATATTTGTCTATATATCTATCGTGTGTGTTTGTGTGTGTGTGTGTGTGTGTGTGTGCGCGCGTATGTGTGTGTGTGTGGTGAATACCATGCATATTGTACATCCTCCACTTTCCTACAAAAACCCGTTCTAGAAATGCAAAACATCTGAAGACGGAGGGGAGAGTCATAGGGGAAATTTATAGCTTTACTTATCGAGCTGTAAAGCCTGGCAGTAATAGGGAATGGCTTGCTCAATGCAGCCGTCATAAAGTCAAAGGGCTTTATAAAGGTAGGCAGTCTGGATGGGCGGAAAGGGGTGGGGCGGAGTGGGGAGGGGCGGAGAGGGGAGGGGCAGAGAAGGGAGGGGCGGAGAGGGGAGGGGCAGAGAAGGGAGGGGCGGAGAGGGGAGGGGCAGAGAGGGGAGGGGCGGAGAGGGGAGGGGCAGAGAGGGGAGGGGCAAAGAGGGGAGGGGCGGAGAGGGGAAAGAGTTGGGAGCGGGGGGTGGGAGGAGGAGAGGTGGGAGGAGAGGAGTTTGGAAAGGAGATGACTTTCAAGATGTGCATATGTATGTGGGTTTGTTTGCTTGTTTGTTTGCGTGTGTGTGTGTGTATGTTTGTATGTGTGTGTGTCCAGAGAAGTGGGCAGAGAGCGGAAGGGTGAGGGGGCAGAGAGGGGAGGGCATAAGGAGAGGGGATCCGAAAAGGGGTCTTGGGTATAAGCGGAAGGGTAACTTTGTTCCACAGAAGTTCATAATTGTTTTCTTTGTTATTAGGGTCTTTTCTTAGTTTTTTTTTGTTTATGTATTTGTTTCACTCTCTTTTTTTCGTGATTTTTTTTAGCGAAGCAAACAACCGGAAAGAAAACGTGATAAACTTCTTAAGTGAGGTTGATACAGGGTTGGGGAAGGGTTGGGGAAGGGGGAAGGGGGAAGGGGGAAGAGGGGGAGGGAAAGGTTGAGATGAAGGAAGTGTGAGAAAGTTAGGTCAAGTGAGAGAAAGGAAGGGGGAAGAATGATATGAGACAGACATGAGGTATAAGAAACGCCAGGGCATTGGTAGAAGACAACACACAGAAGGAAAGAGAGTAGATGAAAATAAGAGAAGAAGAGATGAATAGATAGATAGAGAGATAGAGAGAGGGAGATAGAGAAGATAACTAATTGGATACATAAAAAAATAGTAATAATAACGGAAGTTATAGACTGGTAGATCGATAAGGAGAGAGAGAGAGAAAGAGAGACAGAGAGAGAAAGAGAAAGAGAGAGAGAGAGAGAGAGAGAGAAAGAGAGATAGATAGATAGAGAGAGAGAGAGAAAGAAAGAGAAAATAAGAGAGAGAGAGAAAGAGAGACAGAGAAAGAGAGAGAGAAAGAGAGAGAATAAGAGAGAGAGCAAATAGAATGAAAAAAAAAATCGATAACTTTACACATTCCTATACGCAAGTTCTCTGGAAAATATCTCGCAAGTTAATTTCCCTAGAGTTTAATCGGCAGATATGTCGGGAGCGGAACTTTGTATAATTGCTCGCTTGGTAATTGTATTCTCAACTAATGAGTATTTTGTGAATTGCTAAACGTGCCTCGCGGACAACAAGGAACGGAATTTGTCGTCAGAGTCCATTTTGAGAAGAGAAAGAAAATGTTTCTTCTTGCTTACTGACGCGAGAAGATTGGAATTTGTTGGAGAAATTCCTTTTAGAAGTAAATTAAATAGATATTGAGGCATCGAGAAGAAATACCTAACCATGGCAAACAAGCAACAAAGCAGGGAAAATTAGCCAAAGCAGGGAAAACAAAATGAAAAGAAAGGCATAAAAAGCACAAAAATCAACCATTAATAAAATATATATACAAATAAATTCAAACAAAAAACAACAAAACCAAATTATCTATAACAAAAATATCGATAAAAACATCGCCAGAAACAGAAAAAAACAAGAAAACATCGAATAAGCAACACAAACAATTAATCAAAGTAAATAGAAGTAAACTAATGAATAAAGAGCCCAAAAAAGACAAAAACAAACACATCATAATATATAAATTTGTTAATAAACAACAACAAATACAAAACAATCACAGAACACATCCTTTACAACAACAACAACAACCAAGAACAGCGTAAACAAAGCTGAAACCCTACTTGTTCTGATATTAAACCGTGATTAACACGAAGCGAAATTCATAATTTTCTAACTAAGCTAGAAATTGCATATTTTTGTTCAATATGGTAGATCAGCCTTCATAAGTGAACCTGCTGAAGCCAATATATATTTGGATTTCGCTGTACCATTAATAATAGCATCATGAGTAATATTATTAAGGATATTCACCTTATTGCTACTAATATTAGCTTTACTATCATCATCGTAAATATTGTTATCATGATTATTATCATCGTTATCATTATTGTCGTTACTATTAGTAGTATCCTCATTATCAGAATAATCATTATCATTATCACTACTATTGCCATTATCATTATCATTGTTATTATCATTGGCATTGTTATTATTATCATTAATATCATAGTCATTGTCAATATTATTACCATCATTATCATTATCATAATTGTGATTATTATCATTATCATAATTGTGATTATCATCATTATCATAATTATCATTATCATAATCATTGTTCTCATTACCATTATCATTATTAATATTGATGTCATGTTTTATTGTCATTATCGTTATTGTTATTGATATCTTTATATTCCTATTATCATTATTATTGATGCAATTATAACTATCATTATCACTTGCATTATTATTGTTGTTGTTATCATTATAATTGGTATTGTTGTTGCTATCATCTTTGTCTCAATAATCATCATTAGCATTATCATAGTTATTGTTGTTATCATTATCATCTTTATCATTATTATCTTTATTATTGTTACAATCAATATTATGTTTATATTGCTGTTATCATTATGGTCATCAACATTTTTATCTCAACATTACCTTTCGTGTTGATATTATCATTAATATCCTAATAGTTATCATTATTATTATCGTTATCATTGATATCATCATTATCATAATGAATAATAAAATCATTATTGTATAATCATTATTATCATTTTCATCCTTGTTGTTATTAATAGGAGCATCATTATCATTGATATCATTATCATTATTATTATCGATGTCATTATAATCACCATTATCATTATTATTGTTATCACTATTAAAAAAGAAAGAAAAAAAATATATATATACATATATATATATATATATATATATATATATATATATATATATATATATATATATATATATATATATATATATAAGTATAATTCTTATCATCATCGTTATCATACTTTTATGATATCAGTTACGATAATCATTGACAAAAAAAAAAGCAAATATTATCATTTCTATGATTATGTTCATAATTGCTATCATTATCATTTTGGTATTATCATAGTCATTGATATAATTCTACTATCATTATTATTAATATAGTAATATTATCATTACCATCATTACAATTTTACTATCCTTATCATCATCCTTATCATTATTATTATTATAGTTATTATTGTTATTATTATTATTAAATTTATTATGATTATGATTATTCTTATTCTTCTTATTATTATTATCATTATTATTATTATTATTATTATTACTATTATTATTATTATTATTATTATCATTATCATTATTATTACTATTATCATCATCATCCTTATCATCATTATTATTACCATTATCATTGATATTATTATTATTTTTATTATTATTATCATTGTTATTATTATCATTATTATCATCATTATTATTATCATTATTATCATAATTATCATTATTATCGTTATTATTATCATTATTATTATTATTATTGTTATCATCATTATTATTATTGTCATTGTTATTATTATCATTGTTACCATTATTATTATTATTATTGTTATTATTATTATTATCATTATTATTATTATTATTATTATTATTATTATTATTATTATTATTATTATTATCATTATTATTATCATTATTATTATTGTCATCATTATTATTATTTGTATTTTATTATTGTTCCTATCATTATTATCATTATCATTATTTTCATCGTTATGAGAGTCACTACAGCTACCATTAGGATCACTAATATCATCGCTGTTATTATTATCAATATCATTATAGTTATTGTTATCATCATTATGATTATCACCATTTTTACAATCATTACTTTTACAATTGTTATCATTATCATCAGCATTATTATCAATATTTGTATTGTTATTATTATCATGATCTTTATTATCATAATTGTTGTCATTATTATTATCTTCATTGCCATGATTATAATTATTATCAGATTAATAATTATAAACCATATTATCATCTAAATAATAATTATTATCATTATCATTATTATCATCATCAGCAGCGTCATTAACTTTATTGTTATTGTTACATTAGTTGTTATTATAATAATTATTATTTATATTGTTGATATCATCATTGTTATCATTATTGATATTGTTATTTCCATTATCATTGTTAACATCATCAATATTATTATCATCAATATTTTTTTTTTACTATTCCTATCTCTAACATAATAACTATTATCACTAATGTCTGTTGTTATCGTTAATATATTTATTCCTATCATTGTTTTCACTATCATAATCATAACTATTACCATCCTTATCACTATTGCTATCATCATTATAGTTATTATCATCATCATTGTTATTGCCACTATTTTCGGTATCATTATTATTATTTCCATAATCATTATCATCATCATCGTTTTTATTACACTTCTTATCACTACCATTATTATCCTTATCATTATCATCGTTAACATCATGTTGTCATTATCATAATCATCATCATCATTATTTCATGATCCTTATTGTTTTTCCAATAGATATTATCATCATTAACATAGAACAGAGGTCATCGGGACAAATTCAAAATGAAGTATAAATGAGACTGTATAACTTATAATTGTTACCTTCTGACCGAATCACATAATATTCTGATTATTTATTGTTACGAGACAATTACATTAAATCTTCACTCGCGTTCATTTCTTTTTATTCTGTTATGGTTGTAACTGTATTTATCAGCACAGTTGTTACTGTTTTAATCACTATCGTTATTGCTCTTAGTAGTGGTAGTTTTATCACCATAATTATTTTTATAATCATTACAATTGTTATCATGATTTTGTTATCATTAATCTTACCATTATCATCATCATTATGATCATCATCTTTGTTATCATTGTTATTATTATCATCATTATTATTGTTGTCATCACCATCGCACTGTTATTATTTGATTAGCAGTATTTGTAGTGTTTTTCTTACGACTATTGATACTTCTATGTTTATTATCATTATTATCATCATTGTTATCATTATCATTCTTTTCACTATCATAACAATCTTATTATCGTTTTTTACCATTATTACTTTTATTATTATCTCTATAAATTTTGTCCTTAATAATAGTTAATTTTTTGTTATTATTACCATGATCCTTTCTCTACTGATTATTATTGTTATTCGTATTTCATTATTTCTATTTGTCATCCTTATTGTCATCAAAATGTTACCATTATTTTTAATATCATGATATTTTTTTTATGGTCATTCTTGTTTTTAGTTATTTAAACATTGTATATATATATTATTATTGGCATGGCAATCATCATCAATATAGTTATCACCATAAGTGATATTATAATAATCCTCCTTACTATCATTATAGTTATGATCATCATCACTGTTACCATTATTATCATCAAATCACCATGACCATAATTATGATTATCATTGCTTTTAATACTATTATAAGAATTATCATCATTATTATTATTGTCATTATCGTTATTATTCTCATTATCATCATCATTGTATAAAATTGTTGTTACTATTATCATGATTAATGTCATCATCATTTTTATCATCAATATGATCATTACTGTTATCTTTCTTTTTGATACTATCATTATTGCTATTATCATTATTAATATTATCATTATTATTGATATTGATATTATAATTATTGTTATCATTATTGTTAATATTGCTATTGTTATCCTTATCATGCCCAATGTTCTTGCTTTTCTTATCATTACCATGTTCATTATCATTATTATTACCATCATTCTTGTATTTGTTCTTATCATCATTGTGATTACTATAATTATCAAAAGAATATTAGAATTTCTATCATTATTTTCATTTTTGCTGTTTCTTATCACCATCATCATTACTCTTTTTTTACATTATTATTATTATTACTATTCCTATTCATCATAATTATTACAATCATTATTCTTACCAGACCGTTATCACTATCATATGTATTTGATATTGTTAATGATATCGTTATTATTAGTATCTTGATACTTCTGTTACTAGTTTGCTGCCCCATATATCTGATTTATAAGTATCTAGTTAAAGAAATGTAAACGTCATGCAATAGCTGGAAAAAAAAGAAAAAAAGAAAAGAAAGAAAGAAGAATTAAAAAAAAATATATATATACATATATATATATATATATATATATATATATATATATATATATATACATATATAAATATATATATACATACATATATATATATATATATATATATATATATATATATATATATATATATATATATATATATATATATATATATATATATTATATATATAGCTTCAACTGGATGATTAAGATTCAGTAGCTCACCGAACAGCTGTATCACTCCAAAACATTTCGACCAGAGTAGAAAGGAGGAGGAGCTCAATGACGTCACAAAAAGTAGCCAGTAAGGACGATTTCTGCATTACCAAGAATAGCCATGCAGAAAATTATATTCATATGTTTCTGTTTCTTTACTAGTATTGAAAGAAAAAAGACCAATTCTGCTCTTATATCTACGGTAACGAAAACTTTCAGTAAACTCTAGTAGTTGGTAATAGTTTTTATTTCATTTTCTATCACTTTCGAGTGCCATGGTGTTGGTTCTACGTCTTAGATTACTATGCCTACAAAAAACAAAAAAAAAACAAAAAAAAAACATAAAACTCAATTGCACACACAATTACAAACATAAAACAATCATTCACGCACTCAAAAACACATGAAAACAATTACATTTACACACACAACCGCTCACACATTCACAATCACATTACCACCCTCATATACACAGGAAACCACACGCACACGTACACTCACAAACACAATACACACAATCACACACACGATCACACACACACACACACACACACGAGCACACACACGATCACACACACGATCACACACAAACACACACAATCACACACACGAGCACACACACACACACAAACACACACGAGCACACACACACACACAAACACACACGAGCACACACACACACACAAACACACACGAGCACACGCACACAACACCGATACGCCTACAGTCACTACAAGGTTACTTACCCCGAAAGAGAACTCCCGTATCGACGGTTTGAGAACGGCCGAAACCTCTCTGGGGAAATTACCCAAAAAATTCTTGGCAGTCGTAATCTCCGTCTTAAAACCGGCCGATTCAACGCGTCGGACGGAGCGAAGGGGCGAACGAACGGAACTCTCTCTCTCTCTCTCTCTCTTTCGCTCTCTCTCTCTCTCTCTCTCTCTCTCTCTCTCTCTCTCTCTCTCTCTCTCTCTCTCTCTCTCTCTCTCTCTCTCTCTCTCTCTCTCTCTCTCTCTCTCTCTCTCTCTCTCTGCTGTCTCACTCAATCTCTCTCTCTCTCTCTCTCTCTCTCTCTCTCTCTCTCTCTCTCTCTCTCTCTCTCTCTCTCTCTCTCTCGCTCTCTCTCTTTCGCTCTCTCTCTCTCTCTCTCTCCCCCTCTCTCTCTCTCTCTCGTTCTCTCTCGCTCTCTCTCTTTCTCTCTCTCTCTCATACACAGCCTCGCCCCGTGTGTGTGTGTGTGGGCGGGGGAGGTGGAGTTGAGGTACCAGGGGGGGGGGGGAGTTGTGTCTGTGTTTGGGATTGTGTGATTATGTTGAAGAGTTTGTGAGGGGTTGTGATAATGTTTGTGTTTGGCTACGATTGAGTTAATGTTTGTAATTGTGTTTTATGTATGTGTGTGTGGTTATGATTGTTTTATTTATTTTTTATTTATCATGTTTTTTTTTTTTTTTTTTTTTAACTAGTTTGTGCATGTGAGTGTGTCAGTGTATGTGATTGCGCATAGGATTCTCTTAATGTTTGAGCAATCGAATCGAATATCTGCGTATGTTACTGCAGGGGGAGGGGGCGAGGGGAGGGGGGCGTAGCGGAACACAATTGCTCACTCGGCAGCATCCCCCCCCATCCGCCGCCCCCCCCCCCTCCCCCTCCTCCAAATTCCCCCTCTCTCGCTTCATCGGTCGTCGCAATACAGGTTCGAAGGGAAGAAGGTTCTCGAACTCAACTCGCGAGAAGATGCAGGCTATGAATGGGAGAGGAGGCGCTACAGGAAGGCGATTTAGATGGGGGAGAGGGGGGAGGGCGTAGGATAAGGGGAGGGGGGCGTAGAGATAGGGGTAGGGAGAGAGGGTAGGGATAAGGAAGGGCAGGGAAGGGGGGAAGTAGGGGGTAGAGAGAGAGAGAGAGAGAGAGAGAGAGAGGCAGATCGGGAATGGTAGGGAGGCCAGGGAAAGAAATAGAGCGGGGGGAGGGAGGGAG
>BOPN01000566.1:419127-424127 GCA_017312705.2 Penaeus japonicus | reverse complement strand
ACTTTTACCTCCCTGCCCTCTCTCCTCCCTCCCTTACCCTTCCCTCCAACCATCATTTTTTTTCCTACGATACTTCTTTCTATTCCTTTCCCTCCCATGTCATTCATCTCACCTTCCCATCCCCCTGTTCTCATCCCTTCCCTCACTTCCTCCCCATTCTTTCCTTTTGCTATTTGCTTCCCTCCCATCCTCCCTCCTTCCCTCTATCACTCTCCTTCTATCTCTTTCCCTCCATCTATCCCTTCCTCCCTTCCTCTATCTTTTTCCCTCCATCTATCCCTTCCTCCCTTCCTCTATCACTTTACCTTTCTCTCTCACCCTCCCACTCTCCCTCTATCACCCTCTTCCACTATATCTTTCCCTCTCATCCTTCCTTCCCTCTATTCCTCTCCCTCCCACCCTCTTCCTCACCACATTTTCCCTCCCATTCTTCCCAACCTCTACACATTACCCTCCCACCCTCCCTCCCTCCATTCCTTTCGCTCTACCCTTTACCCTCCCTCCCTACATACCTTTCCCTCCTTTTCCCTTTGACTTACCTTCCTGTAGGCGAGTGTCTCGACGGTGGCCCGGCGGGGGTCCTGGTAGACAAAAGTCTGGAAGTGCGTTGAGAGTGTGTCTTCTTGCCGCTGGATTTGGAAAGTCGCGTAAGGGTATATGTCCTCAGCATATTCTAAAAAAAAGTGGAAAGGATATGGTTTGTGTAGAACCTTTGTTTTATGTGCGATGAGATTGTTTCCTTTGTTATATAACGAATATTTATTTTGTCTTATCCTATTTAGGTTTGGTTCATGTTTCTTTATTTTCTGTTTTAGTGGTGGGTAATAGATTTCGTATAGTGTGAATGCTTCGTCACTGAATAGAAAATTAAGAAAAAGTATTTCAAACACCTTTCGATATGTATGTTAAACATTTCTGCCTAATGTCATACAATCTTTAAGGAACAATATCTCTTTTTTTATATGTATATCATAACAATTCTACGTAATGTTATTCATCCTCCTTTGGTAATACATTTGCTTCAGAGGTTTTATTTTACATATACATTGTTTTTCTTCTATCAATGATAACGTAATGAACACATAAGTCCCTATACCGCAGCGATATAAATTTCTAGAAGTATCCGACTATCACATGCTAGATATATAAAAGTACAGATATAGATCATCTTTCCCAATATCCTATCTAATATAACATTCGTTTTCTACTATTCTACAATAAATGATGTTTTGGGAAATGTAATGCAACTAATAAGAACAAAGGGGAAGGTACAGGTAGACAAGAAAGGAAGAGACCAGGGTAGAGAACATACAGGGTAAACATAAGTACTCAGTATCTTTCCTTTCTTTTTTCTCAGTCTTAAGTGTCTTGTATATAATTTCAACTTTATTATTACTGAAGATTAGGAATTAGCGTAAATGAATAAATAAATAAATAAATAAGAAAAAAAATCAAAATCTATTCAACCATAATCTGTAACACTTGAAAAAATATTTCATATTCAAAGAAAAAAACAGCAGAAAATATGTGAACTTCTGTTATTCATATCAAAGACCTCGGTAGAAAAAAAATCGTATAATAGAGACATTTCAATGATATACGACGTACAGAATCATTTCAGTGGCATTACATTTAAGTTAATGACTAAACAATTGAGAAAATAATGTCAATTTCATCACTCATGATTACAACATCTCATTTTAAGACAACAAAGAAAAGACAACACTGATATGCTTGCATAAAACAAATAAAAGGTAGGAATATCATGGATCAGTGTCCCCGTAAATATTCCGTTTTCTTTGAAATTCTTAAGTTTTCTATGAAACGCGGTTTAAGGGGAGCTCAAATATATACATGAACAAAGACAGACAGACAGATACAGACGCACACAGACACACATTTATATATATATATATATATATATATATATATATATATATATATATATATATATATATATATATATAATGGTCATGATGATGATTATTATTATTACCATTATCATATCATCATTACTTTTGTTGTTGAGAGAGAGATAGAAGGCAGGGGGAGAGCGAGAGAGAGAGAGAGAGAGAGAGAGAGAGAGAGAGAGAGAGAGAGAGAGAGAGAGAGAGAGAGAGAGATAGAGAGAGAAAGAGATAGAGAGAGAAAAAGAGAGTATAATTAGACTGAAGAAATATATGTGATTAGGATAACAATAATAGTAATGATTATAATAACAATAACAATGATATCAATAACAACAGCAATGATAATAATGATAATTATGATAATAATAATGACAAAAATGATAATGATAATGATGGTTAATTAAACAATGATAACGATGATTAATAAAATAATGATAATTACTACTGTTATCATTGTTATGACTATCGTTATCATCATAAGTATCATTATTATTGTTGTCTTCATTATTATCATAATTACCATTACTATTATCATCATTATCATATTTTTTAATCATCCTCATTAGATCATTTCTCTTATTATCATGCTTGCTATTATCATTATTATCATTATTACTATTATCACCATTAATATCATTCTATCATTCTGACTATTAATTTTATCATTATGATTATTACCACCATCCTCATTAGTGGCATGATTATCAGTATAATTATAATCACCATTATCAGTATTATCATAATCATCATAATCATCATAATTATAATAATAAAACATATCCTGCACTATCGAAACACACACCATATCGAACAAACCACAACCATAAGAACAGCGAGCCAATAACAAGACGCAAAATTAAGACAAGGTGGGATTACAATGATCAAGGTACCTGCGGCAGTAATACCTGGTATGCGTTCCAGGGCGTTGACGTCATGGATCGGGGAGGGCGCGGGTTTCCTGACGGTGGCGTAGTACTGTTCCCTCGCCGCCAGGTTGCTCTTGTTCTCGGCTGCGGAAGTGGCAGAGGAGTCGCCCCCTTCGCCAGCCGGGTTGCCATTCTGACCGTTACCTGGTCCTGTGGAAGGGGAACAGTTTTATGTTTTGCTATTTGGGAATTATGTGGGAATGTCCTTGTCTTCCACAGGCTTTCTCTCCGTTGATTGGTTCTGTGGAAGGGGAACAGTTTTATGTTTTGCTATTTGGGAATTATGTAGGAATGTCCTTGTCTTCCGCAGACTTTCTCGCCGTTGATTGGTTCTGTGGAAGAGGAATAGTCTTATGTTTTTCTAGTTGGATATTATGTGTGAGGGAATGTCTTTGCCTCCCTTAGTATTTCTGTTTGTTGCATGGTCCTGTGGCAGAGAGAGGAACGGCATGTCATATTTTCATATATGGGAAAGCTATGGGTATATCATTGTCTTCCACGGTCATTCTCCGCTGCCTGGTCCTGCGATGGAGGAGCAACTTGTCTTATGTTTTGCTATTTGGGAATTATGCATTAACGTTGTAGTTTCAAGCAAGGGCGAGAATGTGTTCGTGACGACTACTCTCTTGCTTGCGCCTTGCACGACTATATTGTTTACGCTCATGTTTTACCAGAGATTTATATAAGTAACTAGGGAACTGTTCAACATTGTATATAAAGTTCATAATCAACAGATATTTAGAAGGGTCATGTTTCCCCTGTACCTCATACTCTAGACTATGCTACTGGCCTCCAGTACCATTTAAAGCAAGATAAACGTGTTAGTTTCTAGAGTTTGGAAGAAAAATTCATGTTCTGTCGATAACCACACTGTGTCTGAATGTTTCTGCATTTTAAGATATCTGTGATTCTCGTTTGTTCTTATGGGTCGCAAGTAAAGTTCATCAGAAAGACTTCCTGAGTAGAAAATATTAATCATTTTCGTTTGAATATAGAACAGCTAGGAATCTTATCAATACAAGAGTTAACCATAAAAGTTGTATCACAGAAAACGTCCTTTAGAAGAGAGAAAATGAATAAGTTATATGTTTAGGGTTAACTATTATATTTCTATGGATCCTTTCCCCTTATATCTTATTTAAAAAACAACATAGACTAAAGTATACTTGAAAGCAAACAGTGTGTGTGTGTGGGGGGGGGGGGGGGGTAAGTATGTCCAAACACCAATAAAAATATCTAACAACAAACAACATTCTACAGTAAATTCACACAAATAACTTTTAACTTTGGAGAATCAAACTACACATCTCGCTCTTTCTCGTTCTCACTTTTCCTGAGGCACAGAGTGATAGCGATGACGATCGAGACGAGGGCAATGCAGGAGATGATGACAGGGACGATGAAAGCGGGATCCGTGAACACATCCTCCGCGGCCGTCCCCATACCTCCGGTAGGACCCATTCTCCCTCCGCTGATGGACCCGAGACCTTCCTGTAGGTGATCTGGTGAGGGAAATGTGGATATGAGAAACGAATAAAAGAGAAAATAAGGATAAGGAAATAAACATATGTTTTTCCTATTGTATGTTATGCTCTCCTGACCGGAAATTGCACCTCTACTTTGCATCTATTATTTAATTTTGGAATGTGCCTAGTTCATAAACAACATTTGTTGTTCAAAACATGGGCCTGCTGAATATATTCTTCACCTGTGTCTATCAGTAAATAGAAAGTGGTTACCTAGTATTATGCGCACACATTTGCATGTTAGTCAGAAGTGAATATGTAGAAGTGATATTAATAAAAAAAATTATTGTGGAACTACGCTAAGTTGTCTGAAAGTGTCCCCTTTTTAATTCAATTAATACATGAAGCATGGTGCGAGTCATAAATCTACATTCCTGTTATATACATGCAATGCTGTTAGAGACTTTCCAGAATTTCGCAAGTTTGGTACAAATAATCTATCATGTCCTGTAATCCGTATATTACAGAAGTGATGGGCTTTATGGAAAATTACCCTTCCTTATACACGAAGTGATAATGCAATGCTGCATTTGGTATGGATAAAGCTTCAAGCCCGGTAGGGGTATTTACATAACTTTTTCGTCGATTAACTATTTTTTTCATCCAGTTTCCCATTCATTATCAAAACGGTTACATAA
>BOPN01000566.1:391627-399127 GCA_017312705.2 Penaeus japonicus | reverse complement strand
AGTAATGATAATGATGATAATGATAGCGATTATAATAATGACAATTATAATAATTCTAACAATGATAGTGGTGATGATAATGATTATGATTATTATAATGGTAATATAGACAATATTATAAATATCATTTTTTATTGTACATCATTATCTTCATAAATGAATATTCATAAATTTATGTGCTTATAAAATTCTTAACGTACTCTCCTTATCTTATGCGGGCTTATGTGTACATTTAAATAATCATGTGCACATATCCATATCCACATGCGTGTGCGTCTGTGCTTGTGTTTGCATATACAAACACATAAGTTATACAGCAGTGTCTCCAATGCTGCACTTCCTCTTATCCATATTACACACCCTATGCATTCATGATTTCTCGAGTCTGAATTCAATGTTAAAATTCAAACATTCCAGCCTGTATAACTTATAAATCCACGGAGAATCGCCATGGCTAGTTTATCGGTAAAAATACGATATTCTAGCTATGCCAAATTGATGCACGATGTATGAGAGAGGGAGGGAGAGAGAGAGGAGAGGAGAGGCAAAGTGTGAGAGATAATGATTATGAATGTTAGTTATAATGCTTATGGTGAGGGTAAGGATAATGATTATAATGTTAGAAATAATGCTAATGGTGAGGGTAATGATAATGATGATAATGATAATAATGTTAGTAATAATATTGGTAATAGTAGTAATAATAATGATCATAATGATAGCAGTGATTAAGATAATGAGGAAAACAATGAGGATTATGCCATCATTAAGAATTAATGATGATTATGATAATGGTTATAGTATTAATACGTAAGAATGATAATCGTGATGATAATACTAATAACCATGAGCCTCCTTCTGCAATATTTTTCAGTGCTAGAAATGATTCCTTCAACAGCACACACACACACACACACACACACATCCGTATAATTGTACATATGCATTTCGCATTTATATAAAATCTCCTCCCCCCTTTTGCTCTTTGTTAGAAAGGCTATTGAATGTTGCAGTTGCCGGCAAAATTTGCAAGAATATTCACCACTTCTAGCAAACATTTTGCGCGTCTGGGCTCCGTTTCTTATCAACATCTCCCTCTCTGAATTCTGTTTATCAGAAAGAACCAAGCCGAACAAGACAGGGCGGAAAGAGTCGAAATCCCACTTTGAGGAAATCCCAAGAGATCTTTTCGGGTTTTCCACTTTCCCTGTCCTCTTCCCTGTACGCTCTCCTCCATCTCCTCTTTCTCCTGCTCTTCTTCCTCTTCTTACATCTCCTTCTCTTCCTCCTTCTCCTCCTCCTTCATCTCCTCCTCCTGCTCCTGCTCCTGCTTCTCCTCCTCTTCCCGCTCTTCCTCTTCTTCTTCCTCTCATTCTACCTTTGCTCTCCTCCCATTTCTGCCTTTCTCCTCCTCCTCCTTATCCAATACTTCCTATCACCCTTCTTCCTTCTCCCCATCTCCTACACCCGTCCTTCCTTCTTCTCTCCATCTACTCTTCCCCTCCTTCCGTCCTTCCATCTTCTCCCCAAATCCCCTCCGCTCTTCTCATTCTCATACCAGCTTCTCTCCACCTCGCCCCTCCTTCTCGCCCTTCCTCCTTCTTCCCAACTCCGTCGTCCCAGCCATCTTTCTCCCTCTCCCTCTCTTTACACAGGCTGCTAAATGCTTCTGAAAAATGCTTTTGCCAATCTCTAGACATCCCTCCTTCCTTTCCCCTCCCCTGCCCCCATTATATCATTTCCTTCCCTCTTTCCCCTCAAATCTTTTTCTTATCTTTCTCCTTGCCCTTACACCACCCCTCCGGCCCCCTCACCTCTACCCTTCACTAACCATATCCACCAATTCCTTTTCCCTTGTCCTCAAACCGATGTTTATTCCCTCATCCACCCCGTTTCCCCTCACCCACCCATTTTCCCAATCACATACCCGTTTCTCCTCACCCACGTATTTTCCCCTCACCAACCATTTTCCCTTCACTCACCACTTTCACCTCACCCATCCAATTTCCAAACCCGTTTCTCCTCACCCATCCCATCTCCCATCGCCCATCCCGTTTCCCCTTTTTTTTATACCCATCCTTTTCCCCTCACCTATTCCTTTTCCCCATCACCCTCTTCTTTCATTACACCATTCTCTTTCCCCTCACCTATTCCATTTCCCTTCACCCATCCTCTCCCCCACCCATCCCCTCTTATCTTACCTATCCCTTTCCCCTACCCATCCTTTTTCCTCTCACCCACCCCGTGTCCCCTCACCCCTCCCCTCTCCCCAGACCACCCCTCGTCCCCTCACTTCCCAACGGGGAAAAGATTTGCCACTCCAACAGACCCGCTTTGCTGATCCGCCCGCGAACGCCGAACGCCCACCGACCGACAAAAGCAGAGCTCGGGCGAGGGGAGGTGAGGGGAGAGGCAGAGAGAGAGAGAGAGAGAGAGAGAGAGAGAGAGGGAAAAGAATGAAAGAGGGAGAGAGGTGGATAGAGAGAAGGGGATGTAGAAGGGGTAAAGGAAGAGGGGAAATAAAGGGTGAGGGATAGTAAGGAAGAGGGCGAGAGAGGAAAAGAAGGGAGAGAAGGAGAGATGGAAAGAGAGGAAGGGAAGGAAAGGGCAAGGGTTAAGGAAGCGAGAGAAAGAAAGGGAGGGAGAAGGGGAAGGGATAGGGGGGGGGGAGAAGAGATGAATAGGGAGACAGTGAAAGGAAGGGAGGAAAAAGAGAGAGAAAGATATGAAGGGGGAGGAGAGGGACACAGGGAGAATGGGAACGGGAAGGCGAGTGCAAGAGGGAGAGAATGAGGGAGAGAAGGAGAATGAGAGCAGGTGGTGGCGACGGGAGGAGGGAGAGAGAGAGAGAGAGAGTCGGAGAGTTAAAGGGAGAGACAACAGGGAGAGCGAGAGTGCAATGCAACGTGTGTGCAACAAGATTAACCATCGTGCACAACCGGCGAGTTAAAGTGGAGATTTAAAAAAGTAAATAAAAAAAAAATTAAAAAAAGAAAGGAAAAGGAAAAGACAACAAAATAGAAATATTCTAGCTCTCCACTTTTATACAAATAAACCATGAGTTAGAATATATTTCAAATGAGAGACTCGCATATGAGCACGCGTGTGTGTGTATATATTTAGATTATATATTTGATTTCCTATATTTGCTTGATATCATTTTATTTTCTTAAATCTTTCTATCTTTTTCGTCGTTTTTCCTACTTGCATTCATTACTGAAGGGATAAATCATGCTTGGAAAGATCATACACGAATGCAAGCAGGTCTCTTCTCATGCGAAAATGCATTTGATTTCATTCTCCAAACTTAATCTAAAGGCAACGGGACGGAAAATGGATTTCTGATGCCCTGTGTCTCCAAAAATGCACACTACGCGAGAGTTCGGTTGACCCGTGGCACTGTGTGCATGAGAAGTCATTCCCAGGCTCACCTGTGCATGCGCGTGTGCATATATGAAAAATATGTTAATGAATATATATGGATATATATACTTATATATATTCATACACACACACGCACACACACACATATATATAGGAATGAGACAGTGAGGGACATGCTAGCTAGAAGAAGGCTTGGAAAGAAGTTAAGAGAGTGTAAACTGAGATGGTTTGGGCACGTGAAGAGAAGGGAAGAAAACACACACACACACATATCAATTAACCTTTCATTTTCATTTGCACTGACTTATTCCCTCCATTACCTCCTACAATCTAGATAGCAATAATGGCTCATACTTCACATGTCCATGGCCATCTCATCATTAGCTCGTCCACTGCTGATTAATGAACGCTTTATGAAACGCAACAAGTGTTCGAGATCCCATCACGGCGCTGGACCCGCTTGTTACACTCAGTAGTGCAAGAAACTCGTGCTCTGCTGTGTCAAAATTGCACTTGGGGCTTGACGGTTAAATACTTATTTGTTTATGAAATTTATGACTGAAGTTTAAGTGACGAGTAAGACTGCCACAGCTAGAAACAATGAGATGCATAAATGAATACTTCTAGAGAAGTTTAATGTGTGAATTGATGGTTCGTTCATAAGAGCATGAACCGTACCCCGGGAGTGGTTAATTTCTGAGTAGCACTTATCACTATCAGAACTGATCTATTGCTGAAAATAAAGATTAGTTGTACAAAATTTATCCGTAAAACTAAATACACAAACTCGTTGGTAGAAGAAAATTGGGGAAAAACGGTATGTGGAGATATTTTCATAATAAAGGAGCTAGAAATATTAGATTAAGTGAAACTTTGTTCAAATGTTTTGTTTCAGATAATGTGAATGTTTAGACTCCACAATCTCGACCATTAACGTAGGTAAGTTCCAATTAGTGATTCAGTTTCTAATCCTTTATTACGAATTAACATAAAGCTTTTCGACTAAGAATACATTATTATGATGGATATAATTCCTATATTACTGTAATGGTAATAGAGATAATCAACATTGACTGACATTTAACTTTAATTTCTTTTTAATTTTTAATTAGTGATTATTCATTATCATTTAAATTGATTTATTCGTTTTTTTATATTTAGTTTGCCATTAAGAATGTAAAAGAAGTCCATCATCTGATGGCATTTGAATTATAAATTCTTTCCTTTTGTAGTGTATTAAAATGTATTTTGTTTCACACGCACGCACACACACACATACACACACACACACAAACAAACACACACACACAAACAAACACACACACACGCACATACACACACACGTTGATATATATATATATATATATATATATATATATATATATATATATATATGTATGTAATCCTAATATTGGAATTATTTGTCTAAGTATAATCAATATAGATGTCATTTGAGCAGCTATTAGCAGTGATATAATACCAATACCTTGCGATTATCACTAATGCCAGTTTTTGTAAGGATGAAAGTATTTTCATTCTTGTTATAGTTGTTTTAGTTATCAATGTTATTCTTCGCAGTACCATCGTTATTAATGATGTGGTTATCATTACAAATATTACTTTTTTTTCTATCTATCAATTTTTTCTCTTAATGAACACACTGAACATGACCATTATATAATTTGAAGTGCTTACATCTCTCTTTATCTGCTTGAAATATATATATATATTTTTTAGCTCACATATAGATGCATCCCTGTAACATGAATTATCTATTCATTGCAATTATCTTAATCCTATTGTAGTTGTAATCATCATCATAATTTATCTTATTTGTCATATCTATTATCATTATCATTATTATTGACAATATTGGTGTTATAATCATTGTTACTATACTATTAGTGTTATAATTTCTTTTTTATCATTATCATTGTCATCATCTACATTGTCATCATTATTGTTTTCATGTGTCTCATTAACCCACTAACCCCTGGCATAGGAGATAGTAAGTGCAATTAGCAGAGACACCTTAACGGAAAATCAAATTAATTGAGGTTCCGATTAACTCATTCATTTTGCAGGATTCAGCTCATTAGATCATGTCCTACCGATCTACAATAAGATTCAACCATACGTAAACTAGAAGGACTATTCATTCTAGGAAATTTCGTGAATCTGTAACATCCAGTGGCTTTCAGTCTTGAGGATAAATTCTTTCTTGATCTTCGGGTTTCATTGGCATTGTAAAATTCTTTCTTCTGTTGATTCCAAACGTTAATAAGGATATCCTACCGTGTCTGTTGCTTTACGTGTTTATGCTAATCCCCGTAACAATGCTAATGGAATTTATAACCCCTTATAAGTAAAGGATGCAGCTACAAGGACAGAAATAAGAAGGGTTGTAGTACCGTATTTTCTTTGCTCGGTTAGATCAGCGGAAACATTCGAGGTTTGATACTAAAATTCGGAAATAAATAAGTAGAATTAGGTACCAGTCATATAAGACGCAGCACATGCTTCGTCATTCATAAAGAAGATATGCATGAGAAGCGACGAATTCCACAATGCTTTATACGTAACTAATGTTTCAACGTAATTCAAATAATGTCGTGATGTCTGTCTTTTGTTTGTACAACACTAATTTCCTGTTATTCTCGTTTTTTTTTTAATGTTGATATGGCAATGTCTAGATCCCAAAGACCAAATACCTACTGCCTCAGCATCAGCAGATGATTGATGACACAGCGAGAGTGCAGACAGGCGAAAAGAGTTGTTGCAGACCCCCCTCGGTTAGTTCCCGTTACCTAAGCTGCAAGTTGAGCACAAAACAACGAAGGGTAAACAGGGACACACACACACGCATATGCCAAAGGTCTTTTCGCTGTATTGCTTTCTCACTTTTTTTTTTTTTTTCCTTTCGTTGTTGTTTTTTTAATGTACAACTCGTTCGATATGAATCCTTCACGTGTGTTGGCTATTTATATAACGGTTGCGAAATTATGGCGCTGTGCCAGACATGGTGAACTAGTATGCTTAGAATTGGTGGGATGTTGAATGTTGTTTTTCTTGGGTGGTATTAAGAGATGTAAAGATAGATAGGAATAGATAGGAGAAGATGATGATGATGGGAATGGGAATGAGGATGAGGATGAAGATGAGGATGAGGATGATGGTCACGATGATGATGGTCATGATGTTGATGATGATGGTTATGCTGATGAAGATGAAGATGATGATAACAAATAACAGATAAAGTATCTCGAGCCCGGCACCAGAAAGTAGATTCCATCCTTACCGGGCCCACACTTTCACCTAACCATGCCAGCTTAAATGACAGACAGCTTAGAGAGAACAACATAAGATCTAGTTCGCCGAGCACTAGAAAGGAGCATTTTGTACATGATATTGGCACCACTTTGAAAACTTTGATGGAAATATTGTACATAACTTTGATACGAAATCGAGGATATGATATGAATATGAAATATACAATACATATACAAAGTGAAAAAAAAAGACTTTTCTTACAATATTGATGGGAAATCAGAGTCATAATTAATCAGTAACACATTTCCTAGAAATAAGTTTCTAATGTTAAGATCAGATACTACATTGGCACCAATATCTATACAGATTATCCCATTTTCCATACTGTTTGGCGAAGGGACATTATTGTTTATCGATACTTGCAACTTAATGATTGCAAGGTAATTGCCTTCGCTTTAGAGCATAACAATTAAAAATAGTAATTCAGATCTGCCTCGCGTTCTCTTCAGGGGCGTGCGTTCGTTCACATCCGTTTGTTTCATTTTGTTTCCCGTTTTTCTTTGTTTGTTGGTGTGATTTGATTTTGTTTTTTCTTTGCTTTTTTTTTCTTTTATTTTCTTTTATTTTTTAGATATTGCTTATGTATCAAGGGTTCATATTGCTAAAAACATATATTTTTTTATATTCATCTTTCGCTTTTTTTTTTTTTTTCGTTTTGTTCGTTTACATCCGTTTTTTTTTCACTTTGCATACTGGGTTTCTTTAATTTGCTTTTATTTGCCTTGTCTATATTAATTTAATCTTTTTTTTTTTACTTTCGTGTCACGTATTTGTATTTCTGATCGA